>JAODAL010020729.1:0-68713 GCA_025379985.1 Phyllomedusa bahiana
TTTAACTTTTGTGGTGTTAATTCCGTTTCTCCACCCTTTTGGGTGTAAAATGAAGGTTTTTTCCCCCCATAACTTAATGGTCATCGGCGATAATCTTTTATCGACTATCGGAAATCGTCTTGATAATTGCTGAATCGCTATCGCCCCAAACGATAGTCCGAACGCTATCACTATCAAAAGCATTGTATCACAGAAAGAGTTGAGCCGCAGTGAGTGTGACATCAGTGTTTTAGATTTATTTAAAAAAAAAAGGCTTATCAGGTCAGTGACATGGCTAGAAACAATATGGATCTCAATCCAAATGAAAATGTATGGTCCATGACAGTTCTCTAGCCTGCAAACCTGATCGTTTCAAGACAGCTGAAACCTGCTTGATATAGAAAATAATTTATATTTAGTGAATTCCATGCCTCAAAGAATTAAGGCATAAAAGACCAAGGAGGAGCAGTAAAGAAAAAGGGATGTTTTTTTTGTTAGGGGCTCAAAATCTTAAAACACTGAGGATTGCATAATTAAAGGGTAGCCCCCAGGGCACAGGTTTTCACCCGGGATTTACAATGGTTTTTCGGTTTTTAAAGCCTTCTGAAAACCCAGCTGTCAATTTTTACAGGGACTTAATGGAAAATCCGTGCAGTGTCCCCATCCCGGGTTTTTTCTGCCAGATGGTTTTTTAGACTGCTGGGGTCCGAAAACAAGAACATGTTCATGTTTCCCGCCCAGTTTTCGGGAAACAGAAAATTGTGCGAAGGAAGGAAGGGTGATCTAAAAACTGCAAGAACGCCACCCCCCGCGTGCCAAAAACGCCCAAAATACCGATGGGGGTTTCCCCCACCGGTTTTTTGGACTGTGCCGGTAAAGGGGCCCCCCTTACTTATTGGAGAATTACAGATTTCACATACCCAAAATTTTTCAGTTATTAAATAAGCCTCATTTTATGTAATTTCTATGATTTCTACATTTGCTAAAAAAGTAACAAAGCTGAGTGAACATTCTCTAATTTACCCATGACGTGGCTTTAAACTACTTATAGTGATAACCATATCAATTAGACATGTTAAGCTTACATACTTACAAATGAAATAATGAACGTACTGCAATCAAATAGACTTTTTTCAAATGTTTTATTTATTTATTGGATTATCATATTAGAATTCAACCACTAATATAGAAAGTATTGATTTTTCATTTGTAGTCATTGACAGAAATGAATGTCTACCCATATGAAGGCAGCCGGATGTAAATTCATTAAAATTGCAACATTCATACTGTGATCTGATGAGATGAAACTGTGAACCAAACTCTGTTTTATTAAAAGACTTTCAAAACTGCTAGTTATTGTATTAGGTCATTACCTTCTCCGTTGTATCCTCCATTACTCCCTTGGCAAAACATGTGGAACTAATATTACCTTTGTTCTATTTGCTATTTTAGTAAGCTTTCCCCCAGTAATGGTTTGTTTGTAAAACTTTTACAAACCCCATCTGTCACAAAATTTACAAATTTTTGGGAAAAAAAAAATTTGCACTTAAATTAACATTCAATAAAACATTGATTTCGATTCTGAACACAATTTTTAAATTTTAAAAATACTGAGTCTTTAATCTCCTGTTTAAATTACCAGTTATTATTCTTAAGATTAAAAATATTTAAAGGGAAAATCCCTTTATTACTTTAGTTCATGAGAAATTGCTTCTAGGTACACAGTAGTGCCAGTAATTTTGCTTACCTGAAACTGCCTACATGATATTTCACTGCTGACCTGTAATCACTGTGACCTGTCCTTGGAGTTACTGAAACACATAGCATTGTTTTGTGGCCCGGAAGTGAAACTCTCTATGCATTCCTATGGGAGGGTCAAATCCAATTTAATAGGAATGCATAGAAATCTAAGGAAAAATAAAAATATACCTGGAGTGATCATTTAAGTTGGTGAGCATCCAGTTATTCCCCACATTACTCTATAAAATGTATGGATTAAAGGGATATTTCCATGTTATGATGGTTTGGAATATTACTAGAATATACTATAACATTGTTGTTAGTGGGTGGTCCAAGCTCTAGACCCAATTCATTCTCAATAAAAAAAATTACACCAGTTCTGAAGTTTTAAGTCCACTCCTGGGGATTACTATACAGCTCTACTCACATAAATGGGACTATGTTCTATTTTCATACATAATAGTTGGATGGATGCATTGCTGAGTAGGGTAAATTTGCAAAGGAATCACAAACCAAATTCAAACCACAAATCAATTCTCACAATTGGAGCTGACCTGCTAGCCTGGGCCCTACGGATCTGTCCTAACTCTAATAGTTATTTGTTATCATGTATTCTGGTTGGAAAACCCTCTAAAATTCACCTGTAATATGGTAGTGTGGCCTGTCTGATTCATCAGGTGTGGTATTGTTGCCCCGTGTGGGCTGTCATTTGGTCACTCTTTGGCAGAACTTGATACACTTGATCTTGGTTTGGAAAGTTTGAAACATCCTGTTTAATAGTAGGGGGCAGATTGCCATTGTCCCTTGGTTTGATCTCTTTAACCACAAAGTATTGGTGTAATAGCATTTGCTATCGAACTTACATCTTCCTCCAGACACATGTCTGGATTCTGTTAACTAATTGCTTTTTTACAACTTTACAAATGAATATAAACATGACCATATGGGACCCTGAACCACTGTCATAACCTTACAAGCATTTGGCAGCAGAATGGATTCTTAAGTGTTTTAATGTTTTATACTGGTGTAGGTCATTATCTATACACACACAACAGGGTACAAATTTGATGCATTGTTGTGCTATCCATTAAAAAATCATCTGCTGCTTGGTACATATGGAAACCTATTGACAAAGCATGTCACAGTATTCCAATAAAGAGAAAGTATCTACCTTTTCATTGTATCAGGTAAATAAATATAAATATACATTTTGTTCATGGGAGCCTATAGGTGACAGATGCTACTGCCAGCACGTACGAGATTTATCAGAGGAAAAAAGTTCTTTCCACCCAATAAAAAATGGTATATCTATCACAGATATAAAGTTTTTTTTAGCGTACTACTGTATTGATGGCTGTGTTATTTTGAGTTACCTGCATTATTGTTTCTTTTTTTCTAATTTACTTCCTATAATTAGACTTGGACTGGCACATAGGGGAGCAGGGGAAACTCTGTTGGTCTATTGGGCGTGGTGGACCTCTGGGCATGACAGGCCCAGGGCTCCTTTTCAGAGAGGAAAGCAGAGAAAGAGGGACATAAACTGAGTGAACATTATAAAGTAAATACAAGAGGCATGTGCAGTAGCTGTGGGTTGGGTCCCTAAAACCAGCTCTGGTACTGCCCCTGGTGGGCCACAATAATCAATTTAGGTTTTTTTTGCCCCAAGAATAAACTCCGCCGGTGGGCCCAAGAATCAATTTCACTGATGGGCCCCAAGCATCCCACTCTAACACTGCCCCTAATGCACCCTACATTTCCCATAGTTTTACCATGTCTCCTTATGATTTCAACCTCTCAGCTCTTAAACAAGGTGGCAGGAGGAGTATACTGAAGCTCCATTCAGGATATAATTGGGAGATTCTGCACAAAGCAGAGAGCAGAGAAAGCCAACCTATATCAGGAGGGACATCAGAAGGGAAGCAATAGGTGATAATGCAATCCTTTAGTTCACAGGAAGACAGCCACATAAATTAAACCACTGCTGTCTATACAGGAAAGAGTAAACACTAAACTAGAGGGCAGACTGAGAAATACATGACGCACCTGCTCATGGTAAAAGAGTTGAAGATGTATGGATGCAACTGAGCTGGGATAAAACAAATTACACTGCCAGAATACTGCTGTTAAGATACCATTATATGTGAAAAAAACTGGACCACTTCTTTAAGGGAGGACACATCTGTATACAGTGTCAGGCTGGAGTTCCTAGGGTCCACCAGTGTGGTTGATTCTTAGGACACACCAGTTACTGCACATGACTCTTATACTTCACCTCTGGATTCATGTCTCTCTTTCTCTTCCTTTCTTCTTAAAACAAAGTAGCCCCAGCCTTGCCATGCCCAGAAGCTTACCAAGCCTAGGAGCCCACCGTGCACGGGGAGCCCATTGTGGGTTTCCCCTGCTCTCCTGCAGGCCACTCTGAGCCTGTCTGTATAAATATGGATTCTTTAGGATAGAAATTTTGCAGACAGGAAGCATTGTAAGACTTCTACCATCAGCTAGATAAATGCTATGAGAAACAATACTATTAAGAGAGATAAGTCAAAGACAAGGCATGGCTGCACCATGGATTACGAAAATAAAGAAATTTCAGTTTTTTGGACCTTAGTCTGTTTTTTACTCTTATATTCCAGGAAAATACAAATAGTTTTAATAGGTATCCAAAAATATTAAATCAATCTTGCTGTGAAAACCACTGAAAAGTGATTTAACTGCAAATCATTTTCTTGAAATATTTTTATGACGTTTATAGTAAAGTGATACAGGGATTTCAAGAATGTGATAACTTACCACATTTTGACTTTTAGGCTGAACACTAAAGTTTTTTTTATTTGTAACATGCATTATATTCAAAATTTGTTTCAATCTGTACTGAGTTTTTGGGTTATGTAGCTTTTATGCATGTGCAGGTCTGGATAGCTGGTACTGGAACAGAGAATAGGGCACCGCTGGTGTAGCTGGTAAACGTATGGCACAGTCCAGGTGTAGCTGGTAAACATATGGCACAGTCCCAGGATGGTAGCAGACTTGGTATGATGCCAGGTAACAGTAGGAATTAGCAGATTGGTGCAGCGGCAGTAGTTCAGCAGGAACTGGTAAATGTACAGGTTAAATGTACAGGTTACAGCAGCACTGCAGCAGCCAAGGGGTTAAGCTCTATGTGGGAGAAAAACAACAACGAACTGAACAGGAGCACAGGGAAGAAGTTCCTTAAGAAGCCAGGGGTCAGAGGTCACTGGGCAGGAACAGGAACACTGTCTCTTTAAATGTAGTGCAGTGCCGCACGCATGACCCTAGAGGGAGCACATGTGTGCACAGGATACCAGGGGTCCGGAGGAAGCACTGGAGACTCGAATCTGCCAGCAGGAATGGCTGCAGGACTGGCATGAGCTGGGACAGGTGAGTGACAAGAGCCAGGGACACTGGATGATGCCACTGCTGCGGCCGGGTCACGGGAGACACGGGCATGCCGACAGTCCATAGCAGGGACTCTGGCGTGAACTGTGACACTCAGTAACCAGTAATAGCCTTCATTTACATTTCTCTATATTTTAAAAGATAACCAGTATAGTGAGAAAACCCCCTTAAGTTCATTGAGGATTGTGGGCATTCGTTTATAAACAGTGTATTATGACCAAACATTTCCCATTTGGTCACATCTGGGCAAAGTACATTGTTCCAAAAGGCTCATGGTTTGTTCAGTTGCAACTTCGCAAATTTAAGCTGTACTGCATCAAAGTTTGTTAAGATTATTCCAAATTGTGTTATGCGGCAATTAACTGAAGTTGTGGTATATATATTTCTGCAGCTGCGTTTTGGGACCCTACTGGAACATTGTGTCTCCAGAAGTAGGAGCAATTTGTATTAGTACATTATTGACAAGGTGTGTTGTCGTCTTTTGTTTGT
The DNA here is from genome assembly GCA_025379985.1 of Phyllomedusa bahiana. Lineage (NCBI taxonomy): Eukaryota > Metazoa > Chordata > Amphibia > Anura > Hylidae > Phyllomedusa > Phyllomedusa bahiana. Next base: position 5,626 of record JAODAL010020729.1, read on the forward strand.
GTTCTGTGGTTTTGAGCCTCTATTTCACTTATACTTCATACAGCAAAAATATGAATATGCAGTAAATAAAAGTAGTTTGCCTCTTCAACCTACTTTAAAAAGGCATCAATGGCAAAAAGCTAATTTTGCCAGGGAAAGCCTAAGGCAGGTATTATTTCTTCTACTATAGCAAACTGTTGTGTAATATGACATTCATTCAAATACATTTTTGTAATACAAGGATGATTCAACTCTTTCAGATTGGGAGCCACAACCCCTTCAATAGGTTAACAGATTAACAAAGCATTCTTTTAGCAATTTTTTATGATTTTGCTGCATGATAAAAAAAACAGCTAATTCTAATTTTCCAACATCAAATTTTTACAATTTTTTTTTCTTTAAAATGTTAAACTTAAGTTAATGTTACCACCTTCCGCCTTTAAAAGTTTGTTTTCATATTTAAATAAAGTCTTTAAATATGCAAAACTCTTTCTTTCCTGAAGAGTAAACTTCAGACACGAAACAGAATGTGATTATATGCATGCATTTCCAGCTTGTCATATGGCAGGCAATGTGCCTATGGCAAGGTCATAAAGGACAATGCTTCTATGCATGAACAAAGCACTCATTTTTGGAATACAAAGTAGAAAAAAGAACTTGAATATTTTAAAGACCATACAATTTTCTAAACAAATGCAAATTAATTCAGTGCAATGTAAGTTTATCACAACTTTGTTACACATACAACACAATCATACAGAATCAACATAATCTTTATATAAACATTTACAGTAATACAATGATCTTTCATTGGGATTACTTTTGTGAGTCACAGGCATATGATAATCTTTTGATTATCTTATTTCTTGTTCCGTGACATAAAAGTGTTTATAAAGTATGAAAATATATAACAATAATAATAACATTTGAATAAGCTGTATAGATGCTCTTAAAAAACAGGTGATGATTGTTGCTACAGTAAACCTAACCCTTCTAAGAGCTTTTCTTTCATTTCAATTATATCCAATCTCGTAAGTAATAAAATTAAACAGTGGGTAACAAAAATAATGATAAGGGGCTTAAGTAAGATAATACAGTGGCCCCTAGTTGTAATTTTAATTTATTCCAGGATGACCATTGTAGGTTGAAGTTGAAACATTGTAACTGGAAACTGCAACTCTATAAAAATAGTAGTTGGTTAAAAGCACTAATATAATATAACTAAATCCCTAGAAATCAGAAAGAGCTGCCAGAATCTGGGGCATTGCTTTCTATATTAAAGACAGAAGCTTCTTCAGAGTGTGGTATACTACACACAGTCTAGCAGAAAAAAATTGGCTTTACAGTATTAGGTACTGCTTCTTGATTTGCTGCAAAAAAAATAAAAAAATAACACTGTTTATAGCTCTGTTTATTAAAAAAATACTGCACTATTACAATTGAATCTTCTAAGGTGTGCCATGGATTTCTGGAGAGGAGCGTTGTCATTCTAGAAGACTGCATCACCATCGTGGAATTCCTTGATAAGGGATTCGGCATGCATGGACTTAGCAGGAACCCACGACCTCTCCTCAGGACTGTAAAGGCATGTTCACACGGCTTATAATGGGCCGTATTTCGGTCCGTAATTACGCGCCGAAGTGCGCCAATTACGGGCCGAAAACGGCCCATTCATTACGGTAATTCACAGTTCTCATAGAGAACTATGGATCACGTCTCCTCTCCCCGCCCGGCAATGCCGCCGGGCGGGGAGAATAATTGACATGTCACTTTCTAGCGGCGTATATGCGCCGCTAGCAGTGATAGTCTATTGGCCAGCGAAGTGCGGCCCCCTGCTTACTCCCCCGCTCCCGCCCCGCCCCCGTCCACACGGCGTAATTGCGGGGCGTAATTACGTCCCGCAATTAAGCCGTGTGAACATAGCCTAACCCTTCCAATGCACAAGGTATTGCAGCGACCCTTGTACCTTGCGAGAGTCAATGATTCAAGCCACTTCATACTCCAACTCCCCCTTAACTCTCACAGGGGAAGGAGGTTCAGCAGGTGGGATAACGGATGGAACGTACCTCTTCAGGAGAGACCGGTGAAAAACATTATGAACCCTAAAACCGAGGGTAACATGAGACTGGGTAGGTCACTGGATTAATCACCTTACACGAATCGAGATGGGTCACAAAGCGCGGCGCTGTAGCTAACTAGAGGTGTACTTTAGACGACGATTCCGGTAGACCGGACAATAACCTTAGCCCCCACCTTAAATCCTCCAGCACAAAGGCGCCTCTTATCACCTTTCTCTCTGCTCTGGATGTTCAGGGGTGTTCGCAAGTTCTTCTGAACTTGGGCCCAGATGTGCACAGATCGTTAAACCTGGACTGATGAACATCCACCCCCTATGCTCAGAAGTAGCGCCAGACAATGATGCATGTCTCAGGATGGAAGCCGTAATTGCAGGAAAATGGAAGAAAAACCCAGACGAACTACTATCCTGGTTACATTAAAGCGAATCTACCAGAGGTAAGTATCTTCACCCAGTTCTCCTGTGATCGGAGACAAAACTCGGAGTTTTTGGTAACAGTTTGATTCACCCTCTCTGTCTGCCATTGTTCTCAGTGTGGAAGGCAGAGTAGAAGGACAGAGAACTGTGATACCCAGAGCCTTACAGAGAGCTCCCAGAAACAAGAAACAAATTGAATCCTCTATCAAGGGACACAATAATTTTCAGGTAGCCATGCGTTTGAACAATATGTCTGATAAAACGTTCACAAGCATTGTTTTGGATTGAAGGTAACCCTTTTAAGTCTGATGATCAAATGACACATTTTATAAAACTCGATCAATACCACCAAATACCGTCTTACCCTCAGAGCGGGCAGATGGTATAAAATCCATGGAGATGTGAGTCCACGCGACGGTCTCGGATTGGTAGAGGACAAAGTTCCCAAGGAGGCGAGTCTCTGGGAACCTTTTCCCAAGCACGGAGTGTCGCAGGCCTATTTCATAGGCCCCTCATCATAATTACTCTCCGCAGGGGAGAATTTACGGGAAAGAGGCGCACAGGTGGAGATTTGTCAGAGCAAGCTGATCCCTGAGATAGGACTGCCCCTACCACCAAACTCGGAGGCATCTACCTCCATGACGAAGGGGTTTGTTGTGGTCGGCTTGAATCAACACCGGGGCTGCGACAAAAGTATGCGCGCATTGCTTAAGCCTTTAGGAAAGCTTCTAAGGCATATGGCTTGCCAATTACTGATTTTACCCCCTTCTTTGTCATCAATCAGTTAACGGGCGAACAAGTAACAGAATAAAATTCTGAATAAATTTTCTATAATAATTAGCGAAGCCTAGGAATGCTGTAAGGCTTTCAGTGAGGAGCGGCCGATCCCAAATCAAGAATTTGCTGGACCTTCCGGGATCAATACAATGAATTAGAGTCAAAATATAATCCAGGAAAAGGTACTCCTGAATCACAAAAACACATTTTTCAAGTTTGACAAATTAAACCTATTGGCTTCAATATCTAGCAAAAACTTGCACGTAATGTTTAACGTGTGAAGCCCAGTCCTGTGAGTAAATTAAAATGTCATCCAGATCACCACCATACAACGACCAATGAGTTCTCGGAAGGACCATCGTTTACCAGGTTCTGGTAGACGGGAGCATTACAATAACAAAAGGGCTCACAAGGTAATTCAAAATGACCCTCAGGGGTATTATAATTTTGGGGTTCTTCCATTCGTCCCCTCTTTGGATGCCGAATAAGGTTGTAAGACCCTACCAAGTTCAGTTTGGAAACCACTTTGGTCCCTGTGATCTGATTAAACAGATCGGGAATCAAGGTAAGGGGTATTGGTATTTTACGTTACCTTATTGAGGGGGCGGGGAGGGAGGGGGTTCCCAGTAGTCAATGCATGGACGCGAGAACTACCCGCACTTTTTTCTTCACAAAAAGAACCCCGCACATAGGGGCACACACTGTAGGCGGATAGGGACCCTTCTGTAGATCTCTCTGCAATATACTGCATTCTATGGCGAATCTGCTCCGGACCAGACAGATTGTATATCCTGCCTTTAGGATATCTCACCCCCAGCAATAGTTCAATGCACAATCATAGGGTTCTATGTGGGGGTAACTGCATCAGACTGTGACTTGGAAAACACCACGGGCTAAGTCGCGAATCTATAAAGGCAGGAAATCTGCTCTATGTTCATTTTTACAAGTAATGGGACAGAAAGACATTTATTAAATACACTGCTTACCCACACCTGACTAGTTCTCCAGAATTCCAGCTCAATCACTGGGTTGTGTTTTTTTGAAAGCTAGGGCGCTCCTAACACACTTTCAGCAGGTAAGCACCTCATCGATAAAACTGGGTACACATCTCATGTATGCTAGATCCTACCAGCATCTCAAGCTTCAGGAGTCAATATTGGATTCCTGCTTGAGCAGGCTGGGTAGAATCGATCGCCACAACCTGCAACGAATCTGGTAAAGACCTACAGGAAGGCCCAAATTACGCTTAAACAAATGCTCGCGTCCACAAAATTACGAGGCTGACCCCGAATCCACAAAGGCTCTCCCAAGAACAAGACATGGAAAGATATGAAATCTTAACTGGAAGCAACAATTTCTTGACACATAGGAATTACCTGTTCGCTAGGTGACCTTCCCGTTGTGTCACCTGGTGCTGGAGTTTTCTGGCTGGGCCTTCCTATTGGGACACTCACGGATGAGGTCGACTCACGCGCAGTAGTAACAGAGTTCCTGAATGACGGCTGGAATGAGATGTCCTGCGGTCCATGGTGCTGCCAGCAGTAGAGGCCCACACCTGCATAGGCCTCTTCGTAAGGGCTATCCGCTTCAGCTTGTTCGGGAGCGGTGTGGACGGAGCTGCGGTGACAAGCGGGCAAGGGGTAAGCAACTTCTCCGGACATTCTCACTAACCGTTGTGCCAAGTCTGGTGTACCGCTAGTGCCATATCCTCATACAGCGTGCAGGGGTAGGGTAAGCCACATCCCAACAAGCCCTTTACATGGTCGGATAGTCCCAACCTAAACTGACAGCGAAGGGCTGGGTCATTCCATCCTGACAGGAACACACCCAAGTCGGAATTTCAGAACAATGCTCTCCCACAAGTCTCTTGCCCTCCTGTCTCAACGAGGTGAGTCGAGTCTCTCGGCCAGGATCCCTATCCGGGTCGTCAACTCAGCATTCCCAGGGAGTCAAAGAACCGGACCACAGACAGAATACCGTGGCGATTCAGGGGATAAGGACGAAACGCCCACTCCTGGGGGAGCTCCTTGGAGAAGGCGATATGATAAGTTCCCTACCCCTCTGTTCCTTCATTACTGATGGCTAAAGTGGATAGGAGACTAAAATCAACTTGGCATCCTTCTTGAACGTTTGAATTGTGCGCTCTACCTTGTCCCGAAAGTATGGGTAACTGGATAGGAGGTTCCACAACAGAGGGAAGGGATGCCAGATGAGTCTGTGCCTGAGGGGCACCTTGGGAGGTCTCTTGCTGCTGGATCTCAGTGCGAGATCCTGGACCAAAACTGGGTGAAGCCCCTGCATTTGCATCTACCAATGCTGTTACATGGGCGTTCTGGTGCTGGGAGAGCTGGTACAACTGACTGGCCTGTCAAACTGTCAATGTCAGAGGAGGTGCAGTGGGCCTGAACTGTACCCAGCTCCACTGTCCTGCCTACTTGGCGTGCTGCCCTAGATCGGAAGACCCCAAGTGGACTGATCCAGTCCCGTACGCTACTACGTGCTCAGGGCCAGTCAGGGAAACTATCCATGTGTCAAACAGTCCGAGTCGGCATCGGTGAGGTAACGGATGGCAAGAAACGTGAGCGCAAATGAAAGGTCAGAAACAAGCGGGAGTCCAAACACGTTAGGAGCGCAGTACAGAATCAGAGGCACACAAGGGGGGGGCAAGGTCAAGAAAGGGCCGAGGTCAAAAGCACCAGGAAACCTACAGCAAAAACAGGATTACAGCGTAAAAACAACTGGGAAACACCATAGACACGGAAAGCCTAGAGGACTGAGGAGGTTAAAGTAGTTGGCTGCCTCAGCACCGCCCCCGCAGCCTGATTGGTGCGGATCAGGGCCCTCGATTGGCTGGAGGAGACTGTCACCTCCCTGGCTAAGGAGAGCACCTCTCCCCAGGTGTGGTCCGAGGCACTAGACTTAACCATGCAGGTCGCTGCATTAGACAGGTGGAAGGCTGCCCGGATGGACGTATCCTGACAGTTACCTTGCCTTCCTGGACCCACAGAGTGCCATTATATCACATTTCTGACACTACAGGAACCCTCACCATGCTGTTTGGTTTAGGGCAGTCATCATTGTAGACTTCAACCAGTTATTTCCAAATATACACGCAACCAGAAGTGGAAAAAAAAAGTGAAACTAGACTCAGATCATATCACATTTCCATGCTTCTGGTGTCTAGGGTTGCTAGGGTGGCTGTTGCAGCTCTGCTAAAGATACCATCTTTGTATGTCTCTGCAGTGATTTAAGGGACTGTAATTTTCTGGCTACAATTCGACAACATGCTCTTCTGTTCCCAGCATTAAGCATTGACTTTCCTTACTCAGATATTGTAGCTTTCTGGAGATGTGTTTTGTGGTCCTTGCAAACTGAAATGTGTTCAAGGAAACAGTATCTATTTAGCAACTTGGGTGGCAGATGCCTGTAACATATATACCAACAAAAAAAAAAAAAAAAAAAAAAATAAAAAAAAAAAACAAAAGAAAAAAAATTGTCATTCCATTCTGGAATTCTATCAGGTCTGAAATATCATAGTGCAGCATAAAAAGACTTTTGGAACAATGAAAGTAAAATTGAAACCAAGAAGTATATACTTAGCCCTATTTTAATCTAGAGTTATATATACCTGTACTTGGGCAGGAGGTTTGTCCTACATTCTTGGGTGTTGATATTATGTTTTTATGTATTGATTTTAAATGAATACAAAGCATCACATTTTTATATTGTGTTGGTATATAATTTTTCGTTGTTTTCTACATTGTGAGCCAGTGCAGCCCTGCTTACTCACATCTCACTAAAATTCACCATCTTGCAGACAATAAAACAATGCTCGAGGACAAAAAAATCAATTAACACTTATAAAAATATTACACTGCCTAAAAAGAGTGCAAATGAAAAAAAAAATGACAAAGAATCTAAGACAGAGGCAGAAAATAACAGAAATCCCTTTATAATTACAGTCTGGTTCATTTTGTTCTGGTTCTTTGCACATAGGAGGATTACAGTTTTCTTTACTTATTTTTATAATTATATTTATGCCAGTATATTCTGCAGCACTGACCAGAGGTTTTTATTGTGGTTGCAGTCTTAGAATTGACTCTTCCACCAAATGGAGAACATCTTTACTTTTAATGTACAAATTTTAAATCATCAAGTTTAAAAAGACTTCCTGGCTGTGTTCCTTATGTACCTATTCATACAACAAAGAAGCACTCCTTAGATGAGTGAAGATGTTTATTAGCTAAAAATGTTGTGTATAACCCGCTCACCTGCATGTTGTGGATCTGTACATCTATATTTTGTCATGCCAAGTAGCTGGGCTCATCCTTGTGTGATATAAAATGTTTTGCTGCAAACTCTGAATCAAACGAATGTCTCCCTCTGCTACTGGGCTGTAACTTAGGCTGGGAAGCTGCAGCTCTATCCCCTCATCTCCTGCTCTATTTACTATTTTACACTATAGGACAGAGTTTCAGTTAAAGGAGGATTCTGAAGGATTTTTCTGGTTCTTTCATCTTTTTACAATAATAAACATAAAATGTGCAATAACTTTCATACCATGTATCCTGTGGACATACCACCCAATGTGTAGGTCATAGAATAAAATAAGATTATAAGGATTTAAAGAGATATTCCCATCTCAGATATTTGAGAACAGAAGTCTCCTTGCAGACTGGAGAAGTGGTTGTGCATGGATAGCTCTCTCTCTGTTCTTTTCTATGAGAGTTTCACGTACAGCTGGGATATTGTGCTCGGCCATATTCGAAACTCTTATTGAAATAAGAGAACAACACCTGTGGGGCCACTTCACCGTTCTGTTCAACTGCAGTGTGAATGATCCTGGTGGAGTAAAGGGAACCCCTTCTCGAGATAGTTGTCAATATGGCATAAATGTCTGAGATGTGAATACCTCCTTAAAGGAGTTGTCTCACTATAGACATTAATGGCACATCACTAGGATATGCCATCAAAGTTTGATAGCTGTGGATCCCACCTCTGGAGAAACCTCTCTGTTCTGAACATTTTGGTACTCTTTCATAGACTTGAATGTGAGATCCGAGTTTAACCGAGCGACGATGCCCGGATATAATCGGAACTCGCATTCAAGTTTATGGAAGAGTCCCAACCAGCTCTCTATTTAGAACAAAGAGGTTTTGGGACTTGCTTAGGAAATAGGTGTGAGTCCCAGAGATGGGACCCGGGCCTATCAGACATTGATGGCATATCCTAGATTTGAAAAAAATCACATAGACCAGATTTATGTTTTTAAGGTGAACCTTTGGTATAAATAAACTTAGTGCTGATTTCAGAAATAGAAAGAAAATCCCGTTTCCTCTGTTTAATGCTGTGAATTTTGAAATACTGCATTCAATAACTAAATAAAAAGGAAAGATGAGTGTTATTGCATCAAACAGAAGGAAAATACAGATAGGCAATCTTTAAACAAATTGTGATAGAACTGTAGATTTGAAAACAAAGAGGAAGATGCAAGCAGATAGTGAAAGATTAAAAAAGACAGGTACTTGGTGGGATGGAAACACAGGAGATGAATAAGAATAGTAACAGAAACCAAAAGGTTATTAAGGTGGGACTTAGAAATTGAAAAAAAAAGCTCATTTGAGTGTCCATGGGTCACTAGAAAGCATATTATAAGTTAAATAAATAGTTTATACCTAAATTCCTGTGATTCTGAACAAGTTATGACAAATAAACATAAGGCTATGTCTCCACAGCATAGAAAAAGAATTGTATTTCATCGCTTTTAGGATTCTAAAACCTCTGCAAACATGATCGTTCAGCCAACCGTTAGACTTTAATAGAAAAAAACACCTGTAGTCTACACAGGTAATTTTTTCTCTTTTTGTTTTCTGGAGCCGGCGTTTTACATAGTGAAGGAAATATCTATTTGATCCCCTGCTGATTTTGTAAGTTTGCCCACTGACAAAGACATGAACAGCCTATAATTTTAAGGGTAGGTTAATTTTAACATTGAGAGCTACAATATCGAAAATAAAATCCAGAAAATCACAATGTGTAAAATATATAAATGTATTTGCATTTTGCTGAGAGAAATAAGTATTTGATTCCCTACCAACCATTAAGAGTTCTTGCTCCTACAAACCAGTTTTTTTAGACGCTCTTAATCAACTACGATACCTTGCATTAAAGACAGATATCTTAAATAGTCACCTTTATAAAGGACTCCGTCCAACAGACTCAATTTAATCACAGAATCTAACCTCTACAACATGGGCAAGACCAAAGAGCGTTCTAAGGATATCAGGGACAAGATCACAGACCGCCACAAAGCTGGAATGGGCTACAAAACCATAATTAAGATGCTTGGTGAGAAAATGGAAGATATACAAGAGGACTGTCAATCAACATCGATCTGGGGCACCATGCAAAATCTCACCTCTTGATCATGAGGAAGGTGATAGATAAGCCTAAAACTCCACGGGGGGAATGATCTCAATAATGATTTCAAGGCAGCTCGAACCACAGTCCAAAAGAAAACCATTGGCGAGCAACGGCATTATCATGCCACTGCTGTCTCTTACAAGACAGCCTGGGAAGTGAAAGAAACACTTCCTGGGCTGTCTGTGATGTCACCATGCCCATAATGCATTGTGGGCATTGCTGACATGGTGATGGCCCAGTGCCATGGAGGGTCAGCAAAAGGATTTTCTTGTGCATTTTCCTTATTGTATGAGTGTTCTGAAGATCACCAAAGGCTTTATGGGAAAAAGGGGCTGAGAAGCCCCCCAGCCCCCCTTGTTGTTGAAAAAACAAACCCTCAATTGTTTTACCCCCCGAGTTTGAGAAAGCAAAAAAGGATTTTTTTGAAAAACCCAGTATCTCTCACTCAGACAAGCTGTTTCGGGATTTTTGCCCCTCTTCAGTGGATAGGGGGAAGTACTGGTGGCGTTTGTGGGAGGCATGGGTAGTCGGAAGGGGAAGTCTTCCTTTAAAGGGACCCCTCATACAAATCTCTTTGGGGAAAAAGTGAAAAACAAAATAAAAAAAAAAAAAAAACATTTTACACCCCCCTTTTCCCTTTTTAAAAATGCTAATCGCCCCAAAAAAAAAAGATAAAAAAAAAAAATCTATTGAAAAGAAATGGATCACTTTTTTATTTATTGATGTGTTTGGGTCTTTTTAAGGTCCAAAAAGACGGACCCAAAAACATGCATCTAAAAGTATGGCACACGGATCAACACCCAGGTGAAATACCTTAAAAATTCATTTTTACTCACAGTCTCTTAGTTTTTTTAAGCCCATTTAAAACCTGTATTTAAAAGTATTTTAATTAAAGAAAATTATCAAAGAAAAGGGTTTATGATCATGTATTATTTAAAAAAAGTTCACGTTAAAAACACGCACAGCTTTTTACTAAATCACTCAATAATTATTTTTGTAAGCAATATTTTCTGATTAAAAGATTTTTTTTCTACTTTCATATTCTCAGTCTTGAAAGTAAAGTAGATAAATATTTATGATGGATTGTCTGATATCTGCACTGACCTGCTCTAAACTAAAAAGTTGATATCAAAATGAATATTGTTGCTGCCATCTAGTGTTTGAATAAGAGGCAATGAAAATTCCTAAACAGTTTCCGCACAAATAAATATTTCACTTGGTTAGTGACTGTTCACATTATGTATTCCTGTCCTTTTCAAATGACTGTTCATTATTTGTTTTTGTTTTTTTGATTTTTTTTCTTAACAATTTTTTAATGTATCTGTAAGTTTTCAATAAGGCTATTTTTTGGGGTTTAAAATGTGAATTTGTGTCTGATGAGTTTCTGTCATAACTTTAACAGGACAGTCAAGCAAAAGACCATTTTTGTACAAAAACAAGCTGTAACAAGAGAAGCATCCTCTTGACACCTCATCATCCTGCTTGACACCTATGCATCATCCTGCTTGACACCTTTTTTTTTTTATATATACAACTTGCAATTTACATAACACCTCAAAAATAAGAATAAACATGGATACGTCTTGAAGCAAATACAAAAATCTACATAAGGGACCCAACTTATACATAAAAAAATCATTATTTTAAAAAAAAAACTTTAATTTATTTAAGCATAATTAGAGGACCTGCATTAGTGATCAATTGATCGCTTGTAGAACGCTTTACAATGTTTAGCATTTTTTCTTATTTTTTGTATTTAAGCCTGAGAAAAAGACGACTTTTTTTTTTCAAAACCAGTACCAGATCTGTACATGGTTTGTGTCTGGTTTTCCAGTTAAACTCCATTAATGGGTTGTATCTGGTATTGCCAGGCAGATTACTGGTGGGTTATCAGTCCTCTGCTCTTGCTCGGACTGGCAAACCGGGTGGCCCAGAGAATATCCAGTGCGCCCAGACTTATGATGCCTGTTTCTGACTGTATGCGCATCCTTAAAATGTGTAAACAGTTAAAAACTACTGCACAGCAGAACCCGCTACTACTAACCTAACTACTGGGGCGCATATACAGCTACCTAGCTACTTAATGAGGAATCTATATACTGAATACCTACTGGGTGCCTATATACCTACCTAATGGGCGCCTATATATCTACTTACCTAATGGCAGCCTATATATCTATCCAATGGGGCCAATCTACCTCATTACTTAATGATGGGGCCTACCTGTATATTTGGGGATCTACCTAACTAAAAGTCTACCTACTTAATCTACCTATTTGCCTACCTAATGTTGGGGGTTTACCTATCTAGTATATTGGGCGTTTACCTACCTTTTATATAGGGACACAAAAGAAGAATAAACGTGGGTACACAAACAGGAGTCCCAGATACTTTAATTGCTTGGGGCACGCACAAAAGGGCCTTTACTACCATTTAGGCTGTTATGGATGGGAAGTTGTTACAGAAGTGGGTAAGGAGATGCTGGAAAAATGTAAGATGTTTGTGTGGTAAAGTCTGCAGAGAATAGTTGTGTCCAGGAGAAATTGTCATGGTAGTCTGAACACGATGGGGAAGAAAAGGAAAATAGAGTGACTCATTAGAGAAGTCATCTGTGATTACTGGAAGTCAGTGTATATTTTGCTTTTATGTTGGATCAGTGCTGTATTCACTGTCACAAAATGGCAACTATGAATTGGCATCTGGGTATCTGACCATTTTGTGGTCACTAAATGGCAGCATTGTATATCATATTGGTGCTTGTATAATGGTAGTGTATACTAGTCCGTAATTGGAAAAGTGTGTGTACACCTGTCCCTGACTCTGTGGTTAAGGGTTTTCCATGTTCCACTTCTACTTTCTTGCTTGTGTTGTTTATTTTAGATTGTTGTATGGTCTTTGACCAAAGCAAAATTCAAAAAAATGAATATTGATTAAGCGAGGATAGGTGGGGGTTTTGTGTCAGGGCTGCTTTTTAGTCCCAGTCCCGCCCTGTTCATGTCTCTACCACTACTGTAGTTTTATGTCCCACTGATACAAACTAATGTGATTATATCATCATACCAGCCTACAAAATAGACAGGGCATTTTAGATAAATAAAAATATACAAAACAACAACAAGACAATGTTCTATGTATAATACCTCTAAGTAATAATTATATAGTTACTATATAATACCACTAAACGAGGCACAGATATTATCTTTATTCCATTTATGGACAGAAACAGAAACAGTATTACCAAGGGGCTATATTAACAAAAAATTACCACGATTACAATAGGGGCATATAATTTTACTTACTATCATAATACTACTACCTATTTACACAAACGTAATAACTGAAAAAAATTACACTTACTGTTTATTATAAAAAACTTAATTGCCTAAGGGACACTTTATTACCACCATACAGTGTCATTTCTATTGGCCCTGGTTGTTACACGGACAGTTTTTGCTGACAAAAATAAAATTTACCACAGTACAGTTACATCCTGTGACTCCTCGGAGTGACATATTACTCTATTTTTACCTCTCATCTATATGGCCTACTTCTAGCCGTTTTAGTCTCCTCACTTTTCCTGCATCATCCTACCTATTCTCCAAGTTTATAAAGAATCTATAGTACTCTAAATGGTAATAATGACCTCATTGGTGCCCATACAGTAATAGTACCCTCAATCTTCTTCTATGTCCCCATATAGTAGATAGGCAAACCCCGATGTAGGTATGTTAACCACCCACACAAAGTTAGAAGGAGCCAGGTTAGGGACTACACCTTATAGCAAAGTAGAACACAATAAGTTATCATCCACACCCTCACAACCACACCACTACTCCACTACAACCACACCACAAACAACCACATAAACACAATATGTAATATGCCACCCGTAGTTAAATAGGGGTTGTTATTTTTGAGCTGGCTCGTGCTGTCCAGCTAATATTTCTCAGATTGTGTTTTGAAAATCCTGGGGCGTGTTCTTCTCGTTCTTCCTCTCAGGGGCTGGCGTGCTCCCTTTCCCACGGGAGGGTGTCTCCCCTCACTGAAGAACTGTGACATCATTTCATTTTGTTTTTAAAAGCAGGGGGATGCAGGAGGTGTCTGGGATATAACAGGCTATGTTGGCCTCCTGCCTGCTTTGTCTGCAGCCTTGAGGCTCCAAACTCCAGGGCAAAGGCAGCTGTAATTATGGTTCTTAGTTTTACAACATCAACTGAAAAGCTGCAGCTGTTAAGATCTATGATTCCTGTCAAGTGAAGTGGAGAAGCTAATCCAAGCCCTTTCAGAGAAGGGCCATTGCTTTCATCTTCTAACTGGACTTGGGCTGGTGGTGCGCTGGTGACCAGTGACTAAATAGGACTTATTGTTTTTACAAACGATGGGTTAGGAGTTCAGTGTCCCTCACAGGGTTATTTTTTTTTTCCCCCTAAAATTCTAACATATGTAGAGAGACCTTTAAGATATATCTGTTAATTCTCTATCAATGGATATATAATATTATATAATATATATATAATATTTTTATATATTATATATATTTATATAATTTTATTATATATATACATAACAGGGTCCCTCTATATCATTTATCATCCCCCCCAGGTATATATGGCCATTGTTATCAGCATGTTGGAAAATTGCTGGTGTTGACTGCCAAGGATGGGACCATTATATAGGGGAGCTTTGTGTGTGTATATGAATTCAATTATTAGATGTTCCACATATATTTCATATCTTTTACCAGATGTGTATAATTTTATTAAAATAAAAAAAAAAAACAAAAAAAAACCACTACTGATGGGAATATTGAACTTTCCCAACCCCACTGTCTTGTAGGGTGCTTGATTAAGATAAGCACTACTTATACAGGGCAGGATAATGCCAGGTAGAACACAGTGTTGAAGACTTTATGGTTATACAAAACAGGTGATGACGTCATAAGGAGGCGGGCTTGCACTTCGATTCTGAGGAAACAGAATGCCACCTCTTTTTCAAAGTTTTCAAACTGAAAACCTGTCGATGGGAGGTGATGAAATCAACCTCCTCTTGGGCAAAAATAAGCACCTTTAAAACAGGTAGTAAATTGTACAAGATCATCACATAGAGCTGAGGATTACATAGAGCCAGGCGGGGGAATCTGGTTTTAATTCACTATCGATTTTTTTTTAAACAGCTCAGATGGGAGTTAAACACAGTGTGTGCAGGCAGCCAAAAATCACTGCTCCAGGGGGCGTGGGCCATGACGTTTTCCTGTACTAGGGGCATATACCCTAACAGGCTGAAATGGAAATGTCGCCAGGCCACATCACAGTGCGGGGGGAGGCGTGTTAGGTGGGCAGGGAATAGAACCCCGGGGGGGCGTTTTTTTTGTCACAAGCAACAGCAGAAATAAGAACAGATTTACAGCAAAGCTGGATATTCTGCTAAACCCAAGTGACAGAGGTATGCAACCCAAATTACAAAAGTGCTTATTTTTTAATGTTCCCCATAATTCTGGAGTACATGATCTTTTGTACGATAAAAACCCCTTCAACGCCCTCACTCCATGTCGTATTATTTATTGATGTAGACTCCCAATTAGATAGGTATATAGGACCCTACTTTTGGTAGGTAAATAGGTCACCCATTTTGTTAAATATACAGGCCCCTTCATTAGGTGGATAAATAGGCCCGCCACCTGATCATGCTACCTGTGATGGATAGCAGCCAGAATAGCTAGATGCTTGGCCACAGACGTACTTGTTAAGGCAGGAGCCAATGGCAGTTTTCATCTGCATATGTGTTTCATTCTTTTATTCAGACTGCTTCAGGGATTTTCCTCTTCACATTGATGCTTCCTTATGCACTTTTTTTTTTTTTACAGATTTTCCTCCTTTCTCAAATAAACTGCCTCCCTTCCACACAAACTGTTATCTTAGCTTCTTTTCCAAAACAAACATACTTTTCCTTTTTTGCACCCTTCTCACACAGGGGGACTTCTCCTTTGCCTCCTCTCACAGGCTGTTATAATTTAATGACTCCCTTCTTTTATGATCCATAACAGTAAGCTGAATACTGATCATAGTTATGAGAGCTGGGAGGAGATGGGGAGAATTGTGCAGCTAGTGGTAGTACTGTAAGAGGCTGGTTGGAACATTAAATTACCACTCTGCCTAATCATTAAAGAAGCCACAGCACTTGGGCTCTACACTGTCTGCTTACAACCATACTGCCCCTATTGAAAGAAGGCAAAAAAAAGCAAATCTTTGCGACCTCTGGAGAGGGGTAAACAAACTGATAAGTTTGTCACTGGATACAGCTATATTGCCTCTCTGGACTGTACTGTTCTATTGACATATTTATGTTCATTAACTTATTATTAGTGTTGAGCGATTGCATTGGCTATCAAGATCGAGCGATAGTAGCTATAGTCGGCCGCTTCGATAAGGTTTTTTTCGATAGTGAGCATAGATTATGCGCGAATGACCATTTAAGTCTATGGGAGAGCAACAACAATTCATTATTACACCCAAAACAAGGCTGGAGAAGCTGAAATTTACATCAACAACAGTCAAATGGATACGTGCTACCATCTTAGGCAAACAACACTTGGTTATAAAAGTCACAGAAAAAAAAAGTCACAGAACATTTACATCCCTGTCTTGTACCAACAGCCTACCCTTGAAAACCTGCCATCGCCCACAAATTAAAAAAGTTGCAGAAGGCAGTATGATTTGAAACCATCATGTTACTAGAACTGGTCATTGAATATCCCTGTCCTGGAATGCAGGCACATTTGTGAGACCCCAAACCTGCTGACAACAAGATTTTAAAAGAGTGCCGCAAAAAGGGAGTCTTTCAACCACCATTTTAGTTTCACTGGACATTGACGTATACCGTCATAGGGCCACAGCATGAGCCCCAAACCTGCATGACCCCCACATTTAAAAAGTGCCGGAAAAAGGAGTCTTTCAACCTCCATTTTTAGTTGAACTGGACATTGACTTTACCTGTCTGGGCCACAGCATGAGCCCCAAACCTTGCGATGACCCCACATTTTAAAAAGTGCCGGAAAAAGGGAGTCTTTAAACCACCATTTTAGTGTTCCTGGACATTGAATATACCTGTCCTGGGCCTACAGCATGAGCCCAAACCTGCGATTGACCCCCACATTTAAAAAGTCCGGAAAAAGGCAGTCTTTCAACACCCACCATTTTAGTTTCACTGATCATGTACTAAACCTGTCTGGGCCACAGCATGAGAGCCCACCAAACCTGCATGACCCCCACATTTAAAATGTGCCGGAAAAAAAGGAGTCTTTCATAACCACCATTTTTAGTTTCACTGGACATTGACTATACCTGTCCTGGGTAGCGCTTGCCCTCCGTAATGAGTGCGGACCAATTGAGCTTCACTTGGTAATACTGGTGGTTACGCTCCTTGTTTTACACCCAGGTGCCCTTTTTCTTGGCTTTCTTTTTCTCATTTTACTCATCGTGATGGAGGGAAATGGTCTTCTGTACTTTGTTCTCTGTCCATGCTCCTTACTCCATGTCCTTGAATAAACCTACATCTGGTCAAAGTTTTCCTGTAATACCTTTTACATATTCAGAAGGAAATTTTTCTTAAACAGCTATGTTGTACATGCAAGTTTTTTAGTACTTTAATTCTAGAAAACACATTTTTAAAATAGGATGGAATACACCATGTTGTCTTTGTTTTCTCTTTTTATTTGTATTTAAAAATGGGTTGTATCCCCAATACAGGGATGATAGCTTAGCGTTGTTTAAGATCTTGAATTTTCTAGGCATTGTGCTATAGTGTGTCACGAGTAACTGTGTTACCTATTCCTGTTTCTGGACAGCACCATCACCCTTGAGCCACTCTTGAAAATTGTGAAGAAACAAAAACGTCTCGTTAGAAAAAACATTTTTTTGAATAGGACCTGTAGCCAGCCACCCTAGTGCCCCATGTCAAAGCCAAAATGTCCCAAAAATTCAAGGCATGACCCTTGAGCCACTTTGGTCATTGTGAGAACATATGTCTTGTTAGAAACAACATTTTTTTTATATTAGGCCTGTAGTATTGCTGCATTCAAAGCAGCATGACCCAAAAAATTTTAAATTAAAATTACTCATCAGCCACTGTTAAATTTTGTGAGGGAGTAATGCCATTTAGAAGCCAAATTTTCGGTTACAAAGGTCCTGATTATTTGTGTATCTCACAGCTACATGACCCAAAAATTTATAAATATGACTTCTCAGCCACTATTAAAAATTGTGAGGGAGAAATGCCACTTAGGAAAAGCCACATTTTGTTCAAAGGACCATAAATATTGCTGTATTTCAAGCAACATGGACACCTAATCATTTATAAATATGACTTCCTCAGATTTCAGCAACTATTAATAATTGTGAGGGGAGAAATGCCACTTAGAAGTCACATTTCTGGTTCACAAAGGACCTGATTATTGCTGGTGGGAAAAGAGAATAAAAATTGCAGTAAGAAATGATCATTTTAAAAAAAGTTTTCAAGGTTCAACTGGCGGAAGCATATCAGAGGACTTCTTCGCGACCGCCCTCTCCCCTTTTTGTGGCGGGACCGCGTATTGCGTACACTACCCATCGTCTTCCTCCTTCGTCCACTGTGAAGCGCTCGCAAGCAAATTCTGCGGCAAAAGACCAGGATGGTTCCGGCAATGTCGTCACTCTTCATCATCATCAACACAGGTTGGACTTGGTCGTCCTGATTTTTCTGCATCCAAGGAAGCATGCGGGTACAAGCAAAGGGGCACTGCAAAGGCGTTTGCCGTCCCGCCCGGGATTATTTTTTGCGATTGGACATCGGCTTCCTTCACCTCCTTGATCGGCATCAGTAACTGGGGCGTCAGGAGGACAGAGGAAAAATCATCCTTTTTGGCCTCTTGGATCTTTTAACATGCACTTCTGACCCCAACCGCACATTTTGTCAAATCCAAAGAGGGTCTTCAGAAAATGGATTATCCACAGTGGTGGGTACACGAGTTGACATTGGCTGCTCTTGTTGGACAAGATGCTGATGATGCTGATGACGACATTTTGTGGGCCAGTGATGCCGAGGACGAGGAGGTAAGACTGCTAGATGCGAGTTGCAGTTACCTCCTGAAGGGGACAAGCAGATTGGCGACGTTGTTCGTTACTGAGGATTCAACAGGGGCACATGACCCAGCTCGATGACAGGCCTGACGTCCTGCAAACTGACGATTCCGCTGGCGTTGCGGTGTGGTCGTGCCAGCACTGGAAGGAGCACCTTCTCTCGTACCTTTCCTCCATGGTGCTAACCCCCTCTTTGCTCGCTTACACTGCATTTTCGGCTCCATGTTCAGAAATATAAAAATTGAGAAGGTATGGGAATAGTTTTGGAAAGTCCTTATTAATGACGGGCAAATCGCAGCTATTCTCAAATCCCTCTAATCAAACAATTTGCTGGAGATTTTCAAATTTCACTGCAAGGTTCTATCATACAAATCTGGACTGGGCAAAGGTCCAAACAACACGTATCTGTATGTTTTGGTATAATAATAAACGGTTTTTGTGCACCTTTCAAATTCACCTGTGCGTGACATATAGAATTGCTGTTTAAGATTTACGTAGAATGCTGCGTCTTTAAAACAGTGATGGGTGCGCAAAGTAAAAAAATCACGTTATCTTTTATGTTATGATTTAATAAAATAACGGTATTTTTTGCTAACTTTCTATGATCTGTGGTGATTATTTGTATTGATGTTTTAAAGATTTTAGTAGTTGCTGCGTCATTGAACAGTGCTGGGTGCGCAATATAATCAAAATTCACGGATCTTGTTATGTTTTGTTATAATATAAAACGGTATTTTTTGCACCTTTCAATTTCACATGTGGTGATTTTGAAAATTTGCTGTTTTAAGATTTAAGTAGATGCTGCGTCTATGTACTGGGCTCTGTGGGTGCGCAAAAGTCAAAAAAAAAAAAACCACGTAATGTTTTGGTTTTGATATAATAAACGGTATTATTTGCACCTTTCAATTCACCTGGTGGTGAAATAGAATTGCTGTTTTAAGATTTACGTTGATGATGCGTCAATGAACCAGTGGTGGGTGCGAAAAGCAATAATCACGTAAACGGTTACTGTTTTTGATATAATAAACGGTAAATTTTTTGCACCTTTCATAATCAACTGTGGTGAATATAGAATTGCTGTTTTTTTGTTTTAAGATTTACGTCATAGATGCTGCGTCAATGAACAGTGCTGGGTGTGCAAAAGTCAAAAAACATGTATCTGTTATTGTTTTGAAATAATAATCGGTCTTTTTTGCACTTTCAATTCACCTGTGGTGAATATTGAGAATTGATGTTTTAAGATTTTCGTAGTTTGTGCATCTAATGAACAGTGCTGGGTGCGCAAAAGGTCAAAAAACACGTAACTTGTTATGTTTTGATATTATAACGGTATTTTTTGCAACATTTCAATTCAACTGTGGTGAATATAGAATTGCTGTTTTAAGAATTTACGTAGATGCATCGTCAATGGACAGTGCTGGTGCGCAAAGTCAAAAAACACGTAATGTCTATGTTTTGATATAATAACGGTATTTTTCCACCTTTAATTACCCTTGTGGTGAATATAGAATTCGCTGTTTTTAAGAATTTACGTAGATGCTGCGCTCAATGTTCAGTGTGGGTGCGCAAAAGTAAAAAAAAAAAACGTACTGTGATGTTTTTCGTACGATTACACGGGTCTTTTTGGCAACAAACAACCTGTGCTGACTAAAAGATTGCTGGTTTGTAATTTATAGTGCAAGGTGGTATTTAACAGTCAACAGGTGTAATGGGTAAAATTGAACACCTATCTGAAATGTTTACTGATAATAAAAGTGGGTTTTTGCAGCTAAACAAAGGAGAACTGCAGTTAATAAGTAATGATGTTTATCAAAATTAGTTTCTGGCTGCCCAATATCCAGGAAATATTTCAATAGAAACTGTTAATATTAAACTTATCTCCACAACTACAATGTCTACACTAGTCGTGGATTTGAACTTGATCCAGTTGTTATTTATAGATAGAGCTTGTCTAGGTTAGCCCACGGCCCCCCCCCAACCCCGCTCCCCACCGCCGTGAATTTTACAGGCGGTTTGGTTGACTGCTACTTTAAATTCTCTAGCTAATACGTAAAATTTCAAAATCTCTATCTAACTAATTTGGAAGGATTCACAGTAATAGTAGAGGTTTCTCTTGCAGTAAATAGTCTAATTTTCGCTGAGCTGTTGGCCACAGGCAGAACGCAGGTCCTATCCCTACTGAGACGCTGAGAGACACTGAGTCTGAAAACAGGAAAACGCTGTTTATGTTAAAACGGCGTCAGGTCATGTGATTTTTTCTGCTCAATCGAACCATACACATCACCAGCATGACGTCGCTAACACCATCTCACCTGCTCATTCTGTACCTGGATGCGCCGAAAAGGCGCGATTTCTTAATAGATGATGCACGATTTTTAACTGAATTATCGCATGATCTGGAAATTTCGATCCCATAAAACTTGCGTTTCAACTTTGTCGATAAAAATCGGTCAACACTACTTATTATCATTGTTATTTTAGTTCAGAACTGGAAGAAATTGCGTTCATTCAAAATGGCCTCTCCCAGGGGAATTTTTAAAACATAAAAAATAATTACACGTTTTAAAAAGGGAAAACCAACCCAATTGCTTCTATTCTACAGGATTTAACATTTAATTATTGAAACCAAAAAGAGGACTGTAAGGTTTTTTTGGTTATTCTTTATCAAAATGGTTTAGATTGACTGTGTTCACTTCTTCCACCTGCCAAGTCAAGCATAAGTGCTATAGAATCTCATAACTCACATACTTGACAAGTATTGATAAAGAATGCCTGTAATAAATCATGCAAATCTACTATTAATTTACTTTCAGCTCAGAGCAAACATCAAACTATTTAAAAAATATACATCCAAATCAAGGGTGAAATGAAATGCTGTTAAGTCTGATTGCAGCTATTTGAGGTTATGGTACATTTTATAATCCAAGAAAAGTAATCAAGCTCCATCCACCAGCCCTTCTGAAGGTGCACAAACAAGTCAGACAGCAAACTCAAATGTAAGCCAGCAGACATTTTACCACTCATGTTTACTATAAAAGCACATCCTTCACATATATGCCTATTCAGTAGTATTTAGCAGTGGCACCATCACTAATTTCTAGCATAAAAATCACACAGAATAACCAAAGAAACCAACTAGAGGATTTGGATCCATCTAGCTTTTAACTTATACATACTAATTTTCCCAATTCTTCTAGAAGTCTCCTAAAAACTGGGCATCCAGAAAACTGGGTTTATGTAGAATCCTCCCAAAATGGAATGTTTTTTTTTGTTGTTTGTTTTTTTTTGTTTGAGGGTGTTCCTGAGTCAGCATGGAGTGTGCCTGGCGGGTAAGGTTACATTTTTGAAATGTGGCAACTATAATTGATTTATCTACCTATCTGTTTATTCATATTGATTTTTACTCTTGAAAAATAGTCATTCTAAGATTACATCAATTATATATTAATCTATCTATCTATCTATCTATTTATCTATCTATCTATCTATCTAATCTCCCTCCCTTCTTCCTTCCCTCCCTCCTTTCTTCCATCCCTTTACCCTCCCTCCCTCTATAGATATATGACTTTTTGATCTTTGTTTGGGAAGGCGTCTTCACTGTGTAATAAATAACGCTGCATTTTATTAGATCAGGCTTTTAGAGAAGCAGTATAACAAATAGACTTTGAACTTTTACATTTTTTTTTTTACATTTTTTAAAACTTTTTGTTTACTTATATTTTTTTCCCCCGATCGTCCTTGACCACTAGGTTGCGCAACTGCAGAAGAGAATTCAATTAATGTAATGGTATCAGCTGACGGAGAGGGGAGCCTCTTTTTGTATGATAGAGCCACAACATCTCAGTATGTAGGTAAATGACTGAAATTGAGGTTAAGGATATGTTCACATGGCGTGTTGGATCCATTCTGGATCCGAAAAACGCATTCAAAAGCGCTGTGTAAATCGCATCCAAACATGCATCCAACATGCAGGTGCATGTTTGGATGCGTTTTGGCGGCAGCAGAAACGGACCCTATCGTTTTAAATAGGGCGTCTGCTGCATCAAGCAGATCAAGAATTGACATGTTAATTCTTGGAATGGATCTGAAAGACGTATCAGAAAGATACATGTAAACACGCATTGTCGATCACTCATTTGAACGCCGATGCACGTTTTACATTGAAAGCAATGTAAATCACACTGCACATTGTTAGATGCGTGTTTGGGTTGGTCTAGGGTCCGAAATCCGGATCCAAAAATGCATTTAATAACGGATCCAAAAACAGATCCAACACACCGTGTGAACATACCCTCACTCTGATTCTGGCTTCCGTAGGCAGGTGTTGGCAGTATTTAATAGTTGGCACCTAGCATGTATAGTTACGCGCTTTATACGTCCTTTCCAACATTAATATGTCCATGTATGTGAGATGTGGGGAAGAGGTTTAAAAAAAGCTTTCTACTGTCGTGTATAACTGAAGTGTCCCTACTGGCGCCCGGGCCATCGCAGCGCCCGAGCGCCGACAGTGACTCGAGTATAAGCCAAGGTCGGATTTTTCAACACATTTTTTTGTGCTGAAAAACTCAGCTTATACTCGAGTATATATGGTATACAAAATTTATATCATTGCAATTGTACTGACCCCCATAGTAAAGTTATCACGTCATTTACACTGCACGGTGAATGCTGTGAAATTGAAGCCAAAAAAACAATTATTGAACTTCATTTCCCCCCCCTCATTTTCATGGCCATATACTGAAAAAATTATAGAACACCTGTGCACCAAAAATGAACAATACACCCATAGATGAGATCCATGAGGGGTGTTGAATTTAAAATGGGTTGACTTCTGAAAGGTTTCACCTGTTCTGCTACTTTTAAAATGCGCCATGGCACCACCCAAAATCTGCGTTCCAAACGCAAATAGTGCTCCCTCCCGTGTATGCCCGGCCAGGCACCCAAACCGCAGTTTACACCCACATGTGGGATATTGCCGAACTTGCAAGAAATTGCATAACAAAATTTTGGGTGCTTTTTTCCAGTACTCATTGTAAAAATAAAACATTTTCAGCTAAAATGACTGATTGCTGGAAAATAATATTTTTTTCAACTTCACAGCCTAACGCTAAAAAAATTTGTGAAACACCTGTGGAGTAGATATACTCACTACATCCCTGGATATATTCCTTATGGGGTGCAGTTTCCAATATGGGGTCTTTTTAGGGGAATTTATTAAGTTTTAGCACCTTAGGGTGTCCGCAAACCTGGAATGGCACCTAAATAAAATTGTATTAAAAATGAGACCCCAAAGTCCGGTAAGTGCTCCTCCTAATCTGAGGTCTGTGGTTAAGCAAAATAGCACACTAGGGCCACATATGGGATATCTAAAAAAATACGGAAGAATCTGGGGAATTGATGTTTATTTGCACTTTCCTGATCAAATCTACCGTGTTCCAGTGAATAATGTATAAAAACTTAAAATCTGCAAAAAAAAGTCAATTATGAAACTTTCTAAACACTGTTGAAAATACTTTAAGGGGTGTAGTTTCTTAAATGGAGTTATTTATGGGGGTATCCAACATGCAGTCCCTTTAAATCCACATCAGAACTGGACTGGTCCTTAAAAAAATAAAATTATCTTGAAAATGTCAAAAATTACTACTAAATTTCTAAGCTTCCTAATGTTATAAAATAAAAAAGACATTTAGGAAATGATGCCAACTTACAGTGGACATATGGTAGGTGCGAGTCATAAACTATTTTGAGTGGAATAACTGTCTTAATCCCTAAAGAAGCATTTATGCTGTCTATCATACATGAAAAAACTTTGAGATTCTCGGTTCACATATTTTGATCAAAAGATGTTTAAGCTGCCCACGACTTTCAACGTGACTCGAAATAGGGGGGGCAGTCCTACAACTATCTTTACCTCTCAATAGAGCACAAAAATTTTGTTTTTTTCCAGGCCCCTCACTAGGTCCACTGACCGCCTTTTAACCAGAGAGAAAAAAATATAAAAAAACACCCAACCTGCAAGCTGCACTTCTTAAGACAGCCTGTGAAGAGTGGGCAGGGCATAAATTCGAAAATGTAGGCACCCATTCCTCCCCATATAGGGTTAAAATCAATATATACAAATATTACATAGGTTCGCACAAAAAACACTTCCTGAAAAAACATATGGCAAACCTTGGTGCCGACTGGGCAGGTTTGCGGCAGCACATATAAAAATATATAATATATATATAAATATATATATATAGTACTATATATATTATATATATATATACATGTACACACGCACACCACCGCCAGCGTCACAACTACTGCAAAAAGGGCAATACATTACGTGGAAATCCAAAGAAGCATTTATGCTGTCTACATACATGAAAAAATTTGAGATTCTCGCTTGCCCCCATATTTTTGAATCGAAAAGATGTTTTAAGCGTGCCCACGACTTTCAACGTGATTCTCAATAGGCGCAGTCCACACTATCTTTTACCTCTCAATAGAGCCACATTCAGGCTCTATTGAGATCCGGTTCACATATTATGATTAGTGTTGAGGCTTCTTATTATCGACAAAGTTGAAATCGCACAGTTTTTTATGGTGATCGATTTTTTAGATCATCGGCGGTAATTTTAGGTTTAAAATCTGTGCATCATCTATTAAGATCGCGCCATTTTCGGGCGCTTCCTGTCATTTTGGCGGCCATGCAAATCAGCTTACAGAATAGAGCAGGGTGAGATGTGTGTGCGACATCAGATGACTGGGAATGTGAATGTTTGCGATTGGCTGGAAAAATCACATGACCGCGGTTTTGTGATAGAACATCGTTTCCTGTTCAGCGTCAGTGTCCTCTCAGCGTTTCAGATCAGAAGAGACGTGCGCTCTGCTTGTGTAGCACAACAGCTCATCGAATTATTAATCCCTCTTCACAGAGATAACCTCTACTAGATAGCTGTGATCCTTACAATTTTAGTTAGATTAGAGATTGGAAATTTTATGTAGTTGGTAGAGAATTTAAAGGAGCATCTACCACTGTAAAGTCACGGGGGGGAAGTGGAGTGGGGGCCTGCGGGCGAACACAGACAAGCGCCTATAAAGAAGACTGGATAAAGTTCACCAAGACTTAGTGTAAGACATTGCTCTGCCTATAGCTTATTATTAACATTTTTCTATTGACATATTCCCTGGATATTGGGCAAATCCTGATCATATAGGATACACATCTTATCTAGTAACTGCAGGTCTCTATTGTTAGGTGCAAAACTCCACTTTTTATTATCGTATACCTTTTTCAGATAGGGGGTTCGTTTTCAATTTTGCCGGGGGGGGGGGAATGTGGGAAAAAATAAGCGGAAAAGATATATAATTGGGGGGGGGGGGGGGGGGGGGGGGGGGGGGGGGGGGGGGGGGGGGGGGGGGGGGGGTATTTCCATGCCACCTTTGTTGAATATATTCACCTTGTACTTTAAATTTGAATCCAGCAATTTTATAGTCACCACAGGTGATTTGAAAGTGACAAAAATGATCTCGTATTATACGAATACTTAACAGATACGTGTTTTTTGGACTTGGCGCACTACAGCTTTGTTCATTGAGGCAGCTTGCACGTTATATTGGAATACAACAATTTTATAGTCCTCCCACAGGTGAATTGAAAGGTGCCAAAAATATCTCCGTATTATAATAGGAATACATAACAGATACGTGTTTTTTGACTTTGGCGCACTACAGCTTTGTTCATTGAGGCAGCTTGGCACGTTAAATTTGAATACAACAATTTTATAGCCACCACAGTATTTGAAAGGTGCCAAAAATATCTTTATTATACCGAATACATACACATATACGTGTTTTTTTTAAACTTTGGCGCACTACAGCTTTGTTCATTGAGGCAGCTTGCACTTAAATCTAAATCCAGCAATTTTGTAGTCACCACAGTTGAATTGAATGGTGACGCAAAATTATCTTGTATTATAGTGAATACATTACAAATACGTGTTAATTAACTTTGGCGCACAACAGCTTTTGTGTTCATTAAGGCATCTCCACTAAATCTGAATACAGCAATTTTTATATCACCAAGGTGAATTGAAAGTTGCCAAAAATAATCTTGTATTATAATACAATATATAACAGATACGTGTTTTTTGACTTGGCGCACTACAAGCTTTGTTCAATTGAGGCAGCTTGCACATAAAATTTGAATCCAGCAATTTTTATAGTCCACCACAGGTGAATTAAAGGTGCCAACAATATTTGTATTATATAATACATAACAGATACGTGTTTTTGGACTTTGGCCGCACACTACAGCTTGTTCATTGAGGCAGCTTGCCGTAAATCTGAATCCAGGGCAATGTTATAGTCAACCACAGGTGAATTGAAAGGTGCCAAAAATATCTTGTATTATACTAAAACATAACACATACTTTTTTTTTGACTTTGGCCCACTACAGCTTTTTTCATTGATGCAGCTTGCACTTAAATTTTTAAATACAGCAATTTTATAGTCATCACAGGTTAAATTGATAGTGCCAAAATACCTTGTATTATTCGAAATACATTTCAGATACGTGTTTTTTCACTTTGGCGCAGGCCAGCTTTGTTGATAGATCTACTTTGCAGTTTAAATTTTTTATTTGAATCCAGCAATTTTGTATTCACCACAGTGATTGATAGGTGCCAAAAATACCTTTATATTTATGCGAAATAACATTCAGATAGCGCTGTTTTTTTCACTTTGCGCAGGCCAGCTTTGTTGATGATCTACTTTGGCAGTTTATATTTGATTCCAACAATTTTGTTTTGATTTGATGATTTAGATAGCTGTGATTTGCCCGTCTTTTAATAAGAGACTTTTCAAAACTCTTCCATACTTTCTCAAATATTTATATTTCCTGCACATGGAAGCGAAATTCAGGTAGTGAAGCGAGCAAAGAGGGGGGTATAACAAGGAGTTAGAGGTACGAGAGAATGTGCTCCTTTCAGTGCTGGCGACAACACTCATGCCAGCGGGATCGTCCATTGCAAGACCGACAGGCCCTGTCATCGCTGGGTCAAGGGCCCTGTGAATCTCAATAACGAACAGCGTCGCCAATCGTGTTCTTCAGTGGTTAATGCAACCTGCTGCATCATCTTAACATAGCTAGCAATCCCAGTATTGAGACACACCCATTTAATAAATTAAAAATAGAGTAAACAAAGACAGGTGGATACCTATCCCTATTTTAAAAAATGTGTTTTTTCCCGAATTAACTACTAAAAAACTTGCATGTACAAAATGCTTGGTAAAAAAATTCCTCTGAATTGTAACAGGGAGGTACATGGAAAACTTGAACAGATGTAGGTTATTTCAATAGGACATGGAGTATGGAGCAACACGGACCAGAGAACAAAGTACAGAGACAATTTCCCTCCGGCACCGCATCACGTTGATAAAAATGATAAAAAGAAATGCCAGAAAAAGGAGGCACCTGTGTGGAACAGGAGCGTTATAACCACCAGTATTTCCAAGTGAAGCACAATGTCCGCACGCATACGGAGGGGCAAGCGCTACCCAGGACAGGACTGTAGTTAGTTGTCCGAGTGAAACTAAAATGGTGGTTGAAAGACTCCTTTTCTGGGCACTGTTTAAATGTGTGGGTCAGCAGGTTTGGGGGCTCATGCGTGTCGCAGGATGGGTATAGTCATGTCCAGTGAAACTAAAATGGAGGTTGAAGAGACTCCCTTTCACTGGCACTTTTTATAAATATGTTGGGGGGTACATTCATGGTTTTGGGGCTCATGCTGTGGGCCCGGACAGGTATAGTCCAATGACCAGTGAAACTAAAATGGTGTTGAAAGACTCCTTTTTCCCGGCACTTTTGAATCTGTGGGGGTCAGACAGGTTTAATGTCAATCTGCGGTTACAGGAACAAGATATAGTCAATTACCAGTGAAACTAAAATGGTGGTTGAAAAGACTCCCTTGTTCCGGCACTTTTTAAATCTGGGGGTCATGCAGGTTTTTGGGGCTCATGCTGCGTTTCCAGGACAGGGATATTTCATGTTCCAGATTCAAGTAAGATGATGGATCAAATCATACTGCCTTCGGGGCACGTTGTAAGGGGGTGGTGAGGGCCGGTTTAAGGGTCATGCTGTGGTACACAGACTGGGATAGTGAATGCTGTGTGTTTTTTTTTTCTGTGGCTTTTTATAACCTAAGTGTGTGCCTAAGATGGTTCCCTGGCATGTATCCATTTGACTGTTGTGGTGTTAATTCCAGCTTCTCCAGCCTGTTTTGGTGTAGAATGAAGGTTTTGTTTGCTCCCCATAGACTTTAATGTCACGCTCATAATCGACTGCTCCACTATAGACTATCTTTCGATGATGGTCACTATCGACCATTGAACCGATGTCGATGGCCAAACGCAAATCGCGTCAACACTAATTTTGATCAAAATTATGTTTTAATCGCCCACGACTAACAACGTGATCGCCAAATAGGGCAGTCCTACCACCTATCTTTTACCGTCGCAATAGAGAGCCACATTCAGGCCTCTCACTGGGTCCATCTGATCTCCTTTATCCAGAGAGAAAAGAAAAGTATAACAACACCCAACCTGCAAATGCTGCTCTTCTTCTGACAGCCTGTGAGAGTGGGCAGGTGCTAAAATCAATGGAGGCACCCTTTCCCTCCCCGATATAGGTTTAAAATCAATATATACCAAATATAACGTATGTTCTGCACAAAACACTTCTGAAAAAACATATGCAAACTTGGAGCCACTGGTAAGGGCTGGCGGCACACATATATATATATATATATATAATATTCAAATATATAGTATATATATATATATATATATATATATATATTATATATATATATATACTATATATATATATATAGTACATGTACACGACACAGAGACGCACACCACTCATCCGCCAGCGCCCCACTACTGCCAAAGGGCAATCCATTACGTGGAAATCCCTAAGGTAAGCATTTTATATTGTCTAACATACATGAAAAAACTTGGAGATTCTCGGTTCCATATTTGGGAATCAAAAGATAGTTTAAGCTGCTCCGGACGGTTCACGTGACCAAATAGGGCATGCCACAACTATCTTTTACCTCTGAATAGAGCCACATCAGGCACTCTACTGGTCCACACCAGACCTCCTTGTATACAGGAGAGAAAAAAAATAAAAAACCCCCGGACACCCAACCTGCAAGCTGCACTTCTAAGGACAGCCTGTGATAGTGGGCATGTGCAGAAAATCAAAATAGAAGCACCCGTTCCTCCCTATATAGGTTAAAATCAATATATTCCAAATATAACGTATGGTTCAGCACAAAAAACACTCTGAAAAAACATATGCAAACCTTGGTGCCACTGACAGGGACGTTGAAAGTCGTGGGCAGCTTAAACATCTTTTGATCAAAATATGTGAACCGAGAATCTTCAAGTTTTTTCATGTAGAATAACTGTCTTACACACAGGAATTTTTTTACTTTGAAAATGGCAAATTTTTCAAAATTTTCATGATATTTTTCACAAATAAACAATTGTATTACTAACTTAAAGAACAATGTGTCACGAGAAAAATGACAAAAATTTATTCTCACATAAAGTGACATCTCAAATTTCAAAAATGGGGCTCTGTCAAAAAGGCCAAAACTGGCTGTGGTGGTAAGGGGCTAATTGTAATAGTAAATTTGTGATTTTCATTATTCCATGCAGCAGTTCCCGATTGCAATATGTTGGATGCACTACCAATGTGCTAAAGGTCCATATACATCGACACTTGTCGGATTCTGCGAAGCCTCCCTCACCAAAGTTATCTATGGTGTCAAACCACTTCTCGCAAGTTCACCAAGGAGATATGTCATCTTTCTCCTTATTGGTCTGGAGAGAGGGGTGAGACCAGTTAGAAGTGGAGATCACCGGAAGAAGCTGCTGCGTAAGGAGGCCTTGTGGACATTCTGATTGGGGACACAGATACCATTGGGCCTTAACATAAGGTTCAATATCATGTATCCTTATCATTATTAATTGTAAATTATTTTAATCTGTTCTGTGTTTATATGTGTTTTTTTGGGGGGTTGTTTTTCCAGATCACATGATTGGATGATTAGATATTTAAAGGGGTATTCTAGTTCCAGCATTTTGGCAGCGGTTTATGCTGGTTGCCAAGCTTGTGAAATGGAGGGGCATGTTTCTCCTGCCAGCAGGGAGTATCTTCTCTCTCTGCAGACACGCCCCAAAGTGTGCACTTGATGATTCATTCTGTGTGAGCTGGGAGAAGGGAGAGGTTCTCAGCTGTCTTTGTAATTTAAAAACTAAGGGTGACATGTATGATCAGGATTTGCGCCCGATTTCTGGCGGAACCTGCGCCTTACCGGGCCGAATCCACTTCGGATGCAGTGGATGCGGAGTTTAGCGCAACCTTCGCCACTGTTCGGATGCGCCTACATGAAGGTCGTCTGCAATGGGCGCGTGTGTCGTTCTGGGGCAGGACGCGCTAAATTCGAAAACTCCAAGGCCTGCATGATCGCAATTTCTGCAAAGTAGGCGCGACTGCAGCGCTTGAACAGCTCCGACAGGCAGATCAAGTTGAATAAGGTCGATCTGAGCGGCGAAATCGAAGTGGAGCACGGAATGCTTGTAATGTGCTCGAGTTCTACACTGACAGCAGTACACTCGTTCAATCACTGATTTGTCAAGAAGAATAAATACGAAAGCAAGAAATCCTGTTGTAAGACAACAGGTCCCAGCAAGCCTTTTGTTGGATATACTGAATTGCATTAAGCCTCAAAGCCTGGAAAATACATCTTAAATTGTTTTCGAAAATGTGTTCTCAAACATCTGGCCAACATCTGGGCAACATCTGGGCAACATCTAGGCAAAATGTGTGCAACATTTGCATTGGCTTATGTGCTGTTACATTAGTGTAATTTCCAGGGACTTTGGAATACATTTGGTAGTGGATATATTTTGGTTTGAACCTCATCTATATATTTTCATTAATGCGATTGTCAAAAATGTATTTATACATTGATGTAATTTTTCAGCACTTGGGTAATGTCCTGTTGATTAACCCCCTTACCGGACATTTGTGTACCATACGGCAATGTCGGGTAGGGGTTTCCCGCAAATTGCCGGTAGTGAGTACGTCAAGCTTATCTTGCGCGCCAACAAGCGGAGCGCGCAAGGATCGCGGCATGGAACCAGCGGTACTACTTAACCCCGCTGGCATCATTCCGCATCCCGCCCCCACCGGCCGGAGTTAGCTTCCGGGCCCGCGGGGGATTACCCACCCCGATTGTCGCGACATCAGTGGTCCAGCGACATCGCGGCTGCGGGCGGCAGGAGTTAGCTCCTGCCGCCCGTGATCACGTGCGCAGAACCGGCGCTGAACGCCGGTACCGTGGTCCACCCTACCAGACAGCCCTGACAGCTGAATGACAGCACCGGGGTTGTCTGGTGACGTCACACGATGCCCACAATTCATTGTGGCACGTGACAGACAGTTGCCATGGAGACCAGGATACAGCTATAAGCTTTGTATGCTGATTTCCTATTGCATGAATGATCTGGACGACGTTCATGCAATTCCCCCCTGGGGGGGTGGGGGGGGGGGTGGGAAAGTGTAAAAAGTATGAAAAAGTTAAAAAAAAGTGTAGAAAAAGTAAAACACAAACACAAAAAATAAAATAAAAAACACGTACACCGCGCCTTTTGTCCTTCCCCTTTACAACGCCAATCCCCTAAAAAAGAATCAAAACTAAATAACAGTACCCCATATTTGGTATCCGCGCCGCGTGCGTAGCAACCCACCCTATACATCTGTCATGTTAATTAACCCAACTTGAACGCCGTAAAAAAAAAACCCCCCAAAAAACAGTCACAGAATAGCGATTTTTTGTTCATCCGCATCACCATAAACTTGGAGTAAAAGAGTAATCAAAAACTCATATCAACAAGCAAAGATGATGCAATATAAAACGTCCAGTTCATCTGCAAAAAAAAAGTCTTTTACACAGCGCTGTATCGGAAAATTAAAAAGTTCTGGCTATTAGAAGATAGCGATGCATAAATATTGATTTACACAAAAAAAAACACTTTTTTTTTCAAAAAAATAGTGCTTTCAAATAAAAAAACACATAAATTG
Source organism: Phyllomedusa bahiana (assembly GCA_025379985.1). Taxonomy (NCBI): domain Eukaryota; kingdom Metazoa; phylum Chordata; class Amphibia; order Anura; family Hylidae; genus Phyllomedusa; species Phyllomedusa bahiana. The sequence goes on from JAODAL010020729.1 coordinate 38,559, forward strand.
TGGTATCACCGTAATCGTCTCAACCCCCGAGAGTAAAAACTAACTTGTCCACGTGGATCTGCCCTGAGAACGCTATTACAAAAGTAAAAATACACAAACACTGCTAGGATTGCAGTATTTTCTTCACCCTTACCTTCCACAAACAGATTTAAAAGCGATCGATAAAGTCTTGCTCCCCCCAAAAAATATAACCATAAAAACGTCAACTCATCCCGCAAGAAAAAAGGTCCCAATACAGCTCCAAAAACAGAAAAATAAAAAAGTTATGGCTAACTCAGACTGCGGTGATGCAAAAACGTTTTTTCCTATTCAAATAAATGTTTTTATTGTGTAAAAGCAGTAAACATTAAACAAATATACAAATGTGGTATCGCTGTAATCGTACAACCTGCTGAGTAAAACTAGCATGTCATTTATACGCACAGTGACTGCAGTAAAAAAAAAAAATGAAAAACACCTACAGGATTCTGTATTGTGTACAAAAATGCCTCACAAAAAAACCTTCATAAAAAGTGATCACAGCATCATAGGCCCCCCGTGAATGGTATCAAATAAAAACATCAACTCATCTCTAAAAAACAAGCCCACAACCGCTCCATATGGCAAAAAATGTAAGAAAGCTATTGGCTGTCAGAAAACACAACTTAAAAACCAACTTTTTAATAAAACTCGCTTCTATTGTGTAAAAGTAATAAACCTAAAAAACTCTATAAAATTTATATCAGTGTAATTGTACCGGACCCCCATATAAGCTATCCCGTCATTATCCGAATGCGAAATACTGTAAAAAAATGAAGCCAAAAACAATGGCGGAACATGCGTTTTTCCCCCCTCCATTTCCATGGCCCAATGCTAAAAAAAAAACTACGGAACGACCTGTGCGCCCAAAATTCAAAATAACACCCTTAGGTTGAGATCCCAGAGGGGCGTAGAATCCAAATGGAGCAACTTCTGGAGGTTTCACCTGTTTTAGTACTTGGGGCTTTGGAGAAGCGACATGCCCCACAAATCGGTGCGCCAAAAGCCAAATAACACTCCTCCCTTGACCCCCTGCCATCCGCCCAAACAGCAGTTTACAACCCACATGTAGGGGAAATTGCCGAACTTGGAAGAAATTGCGTAACACAATTTTGGGGCTTTTTTTTGCCAATTCCTTGTAAAATTAAGCATTCTCAGCTAAAATTGCAGATTATTGGAAAATTATATTATTTTTTTATTTTCAGAAGCCGAACGTAAAAAATTAGTGAAACTCCTGTGGGGTCGATATACTCACAGCACCCTGGAAATATTTCCCTTAAGGGGTGTAGTTTCAATATGTGGTCCTTTTAGGGGTATTTAATACGTTTTGAGAACCTTAGGGGTGTCCGCAGAACCTGAAATGGCCCCTAAATAAAATTGTAAGGAAATGAGGCCCAGAGTCCATTAGTTTGCTCTGTACTCCTATTCTGGGCTATTTGGGGTTGAGCCAAATAATGCACTGGCCACATATGGATAGTCTCTGAAAACGCAGAATCCTGGTGATCAATATTAATTTTGCAATTTCCCTGGATCACATTACCGTATTCTTGTCAATAATCATAAATATAGAAAATCTGCAAAAAAAGTGAAATTTGAAATTTCACTTCCACTTTGCTTTAAATTTTCTGTGAAACACCTAATGGGTTATAAACTTCTAAATGCTGTATTGAATACTTTAAGGGTGTAGTTTCTTAGATGAGGTCATTTAAGGGTATCCTAACATACAGTTCAATCAAATCACGTTAGAACTGGACTGTCCCTAAAAATATGTATATTGCAAATTTTTTCTTGAAAATTTTAAAATTACAACTAAATTTATAAAGCCGCCCTAATGTCCGATAAAAAAAAAAAAGACATTTACAAAAATGATGCCAAATACAAGCAGACAATATGGTTAAATCCTGATTTTATAAAAAACTTTTGAAGTGTAATAACTATCTGTCTTACATGCAGAAATTTTTGAAGTTTTTGAAATGGTAAATTTTTCACATTTTTCACAATAATTTGATATTTTTTCACAATAAACAATCATTTTTGACCAAAATTTCTTACTATCTTATAGCACCATGTGTCACGAGAAAAGTCTCTGAATCAAATGGGATAGGTTAAAGTGTCAAAAAGTTATTCATTCTCCATAAAGCGACACAAGACAGATTTCAAAAAATAGGGCTCCCTGTCAAGAGGCCAAAACCTTTGGTGTGTGCTCCGGCGGTAAGAGGTGTTTAGTAAAATCATTTCAAATAAAGCAAGCCATTTTTATTCTCCATACTGTGTATGTATCTCCGAGGAGAATATCCCGTTCCTAATACATTGCAAATACGTGCCACAAAGTGTGGCACGTATTTGCAATGTAAATCCGGAACGGATTTCCGCCTCTGAAGTACAGTCACGCAAAATTTTACTATGGGGACTGTTATCTCTGACGCGAATCCGATGCCGATTTACATTCCAAATATGCTCCACACTTTGTGGCACATATTTGCAATGTTAATGTAGGGGAACGGATATTCCCTCGGAGATACATTACACAGAATGAAGAAATAAAATTGGCTTGCTTATTGAAAATTGAAATACTTAATCAACAGACATATACAAGTGCTGGAAAAACTTATATCAATGTATAGAATACCTTTTTGACAATCACATTAATGCCAATATAATAGATGATGCTTCAACAAAGGATATATCAACTACCCAAATGTATTCCCAAGTCGCTGGAAATTGCATTAATGTAAAACAGCACATAAGCCAAATGCAAGAATGTTTGCAACCACATTTGCCCAGATGTTGCCCAGATGTTGCCCACATGGTGCCCACATGGTGCCCAGATTTTGCTCAGATGTTGCACATAGGTTGCACAGAGGTTGCACAGCTGATGTTTTTTTTGGTTTTTTTAACGAAATGTCTTTGTTTTTTCATTCTACATTTACCTATCTAGTATGTCCCAGCAAGAACCAGGCACAGCACAGTTTTCTGGCTGGGACCGTGGTTCTCACAAGCAGACTTCTATGCTCCCTGGGCTTTCGTTCTAGACGTATTTACATCCGTATTTACGTCCCGTAAAAACAACACCAAAATGTCCGAAAATTAAGGAAACTATTTAGCTTACAAAGGATTTCCTATGGCAATCAGGATGTAATTCCGGACGTAATTCCGGACCCTGAGTTGGAGGAGGCGCAGGGAAGCTCGAACTGATTGTAATGGGGCAATACAATACAGTTACAACAGTATATTAATAAAAAAGAGTTGTGTTTCAAATGAATTAATAAATTAAGCAAAATATCCAAGTTGCCCTAATTCGTTTTAAATGTATCTTCAAATGTGAGTTTTTCCAATGAAAGCAAATATATATACCATCAGAAAAGAAAGAAATATTAGCAACAAAATGGCGAGAATTTAAACTGCAAGAATTAAACGAATTTGACCTTAAAGAAGCCAATGCTGATGTTGTCCATATGTTAATGGATACATGTATTTTGGGAGTAAACAATTAAGATATCTTTGTTCTTCTTTCACCTTTTCTTCGATTTGGTATGGACAGCAAGAGTCCACACAGCACAGGTCTTGCTGGGACCTGTGGCTCTCCAAGACAGATTTCTCCGCTCTCCGGGCTTAGTTCAGGAGGTATTTATGGACGTATTTTTGTCCGCGAATACATTCCCAACTCAGCCTCAAATGAAGAACAATGAGCTTAGAATGACCGACCAATCTGAATCCGGACTACCTTTACGATTATCAAGGCAAGCAAGGCATAATATTCTCACCTTACTCCCCTCAAATAATATCCATGTCCAAGTAAAAAATATGTATACACTTGTGTGACCCAGAGTATGGCCAGCAATCTGGGCACATGATTTTAGCACGCATCCAACCAACCTCGGAAGATATCCTCTATCCTGTCTGCATCCAACAATCCAAAATATGGGGGCTACAAACACATATGACTAATGACCCTTGGAACAGAGAAAACGAAGCCTTTCAAGTAAGGTAAAATTGCCATCCCAAAAACTTGTTTTCAACCTGGCAATCAATGTTAATGTTGCCATAGCACAAGGTACACAAATCACCAGTGTTTCACGTCTGTGTCCAAACCTTTGGCTCATGACCCTCCCCCCCAAAAACCCCCTCATTTTCGGGTCATTGTTTCCTTGCCTTCAGGTTAGCCAGAATGCAGATTTGCTCAAAATGTCAGTTTCCTGTGTCACTTTTTTTTGTGCATTTTTTTAAGAAAAAAAATTCCCCCATAGCACTGTCAATAGTCAGGGACATGCTGGAATGCCAACATTAAGACTGTTTTAGCCCCAAATTTTATCACTCAACCAAAACCCTCAGGCAACCACATTTTACACTACCACAGTGGGTGCCCATATTCTGAAAACAACCCCCAAAATCCCCCGCCTTAAAGGGGTGATGGGTAGTTTAAAATGACAAGTCCTTCCCCCCCTTTACAAAACAACAAAAAGCTAGAACTGTAAAAAATTTTTTTTTAAAACAAAAATCAAACATAACAAAATTTTCAAAAAAATTTAAAAAAACGATCTAGCAAAAGGGGGGATTTTTGAGCTGGGGCCATGATGGCCTGAAAATTGCGGTTGATGCCAAAAAATTTACCTTTTCAGTCAAGACCCCCAACGCTTCCCAAAAATGGGTTTGGGGGTCTAAAGTTGGGGGGCCTTGTGGGGGCTTTGGGGTCTTGGGAATCGGGAAACCAAGTTCAAAAGGGGGCCAAAAATTGGGTTTTGGGCTTCGACTGTGAGTGAAAGAAAATTGAAAGAAAAAGTGGGCCAAAGATGAAAATTTTTTTTAGGTGGAAAAAACTACTTTTTTTCCCCTCCTTATCCCAAAAAAAATGCCTCCTCCAAAATTTTTATTATTGCTGCCGGCACCCAAGCTTGAAAATATATCCCGACACCGTCCGTTTGGACATAATTTCGGGAATTTTTAATCACAGAAAAATTACATTCCCCAATAAAAATTTTTAATCACAGATATTTTACCCCACTACATGTTTTGGTTTAAATTTGGGGGTGGCCCGCTTAAGGAAAAAGTTTAATTTTGCATGTAATATAAAGGGCTTTAGCTGATAGGGACAAAAACCCCAAGCTCTGTATCACCCCGGGGGGGGGGGGGGGGGGGGGGGGGGGGGGGGGGAAGGAAAAAAGGGGAAGTTTTGATTTTTTTTTTTTGGGGGGGTTTAAAAAAAGGGGTTTGGGAAATTTTGAATTTTTTTGGTTAAAAAAAAAAAAAAGGAAAGGGGGTTGGTTTGTGAAAAAAAGAAAAAAAATTAAAAAAAAAAGGGGTTTGGAAAATTAAAAAAAAAAAAAGGGAGGGTAAAAAAAAAAAAAGGTTAAAAGGGGTTTTTTTAAAAAAAATTTTGTAAAATTTTGGGGGGGCTTAAAATTTTTAAAGAATATTAATTTTTAAAAAACAATTTCTGATTTTTTTTTTTAAAATTTTCCAAAACTTCCCTCCCCCCCAAAAAAACATAAATATCTGTTCAAGGGCTCCCCCAAAGAGGGGGAAAGATGTTTGGATGTTTTTCCCCAAACCCAACATGTTATAGACAGCAGGGTGAACGGGTTGGAGCGGGTGTTGAACCCCTGAACACTGCCCGGGCTTGCCCCAAAGGGGGCGAAACCCAACCAACTCCCGGGCCTCCTCCCCAGAGCCTTTGGGGTAAGGATGGAGTTGCCCAAAGCCCTTTCATAAACCTCAGAGTAGCCCCCGGCAGAGGCATAAAAGGATTTTTTAAAACAATCTCATAACCCTAAAAGGATTCTTGAATTTCTTGATGGAGGGGGCGTTTAAATTTTTTCAGCTCCCATTTTGAAAGGGCATCCGAGTGTAATTATCCAACATTGTTGATTGCAATAGATGAAAATTTACCCCAGTTCATATTTTTTTTTTGATTTTTAATTGGGGTTTAAGTAAATTCCCAAACCCCCTTTGACCTGATCCCAGTTTTTAAATTTCACAGGCCCCCCCTTGGGTTGTCCCCTTCCCTTTTTTTACCCCACATCCAGACTAGACAACTTATAAAAGGGAAATAAGGGAAAAGTTCATGTTTTTGGGACTTTTTTGGTCACATCCATTTCTTGCATTGTAAAAACCAATGCACCCGGTGGGTTTTCCCCGTCAATTTTTCATTGGGGTTTGGGGAAACCAGGAGTACTTGGGGGGTTTTTTAAAATCGGGGCTCCAGAGAGTCTCTACGTGTTTCTGCACCCACCAAAGTCCCCGGGGATGAAAGCTCTGTTCAGATCTGGTTCGGGTTTGGAGGAGAACCCTAGGGCATCCCTTATTTTCAATTCATTACACAGATTTAAAACATTTTTTTACAAGGCTATCTTTCCCCTGCACTAAAACTGCTTTTGTGTGAAACCTCCTAATCGGGGCGGGCCTGAAATCCCCCCTGACATGTGACCAGGGGGGCTAACTGGGGGTTTTCTGACAGAATTGAATGTAAGGGGTTGGATCTGGGGCCCGGGAAAAAGAGATTTTTAAATTTGCGGGGCTTTCAAAAATTTTTTTTTTTTCAGAGGGGGGGTTTTCATTTTTTCCCCAATTTTCCTGTTTAAATTGGGGGATGGTAGGGGTGTGCGGGTTGAGGTCACCCCCCTGCAGTTTCCAAATTTCGGTTTTACTTCTGAAAGTAAAGGCAGGCCCCTTGGTAAATTTTTCAATAACCTCGGGGACCCCAAAAATCTGAATATTAACAATAGTTTTTTCACAGGATTCTTCCAGCCCATGTTGGAAAATTTTGGGTAACTTCAGGCCCATCCTGAGAACATATCCACCACCACTAAACATCCCTTGTTTTTTCCCAAACTTTTGGGGAAAAATTTTAATGTGTTAGTCGGGATCCACGGGAAAGGGGGTTTAAAGGGGTTTACCCAAAAAATTGATTCCTGGTGTTGGCATCAGTCCTCCTGGGTTAAAAGTTTTGCAAATTTCACAACTTTTTAGCATAGTATTTTCCCCCCGGGGGAAAATGAAGATTTGGGTGCTAGGTATATCTTTTTGGATTGAAGAAATCATCGGGTTATTCCCGGGGGGGTTTAATATCATGAGCCCTTTTTGTACTACATACAGCTGGTTTAAAATCCCCTTGGTAAACAAAGTCTTTTTTCCCCTTTCCCTAGAATCCTCTTGGGGGATCTCTGCTCCCAATTCCCCCAATTTTTTTCCCTTTTTTGGGGCTTTTCGGGGTTATTTGAAAAATTGCCCTAAAACAGGTTAACACCTGGATTCAAGCATTTTGTCTTGGTTCTTCTTTCTTTTTTCCTCTCTATTTTTCCTTTGTCTTTTTTTTTCTTCCACCTTCTTCTTTTTTTCTTTTTTTCCTTCCCCACTTTTTTCTTTCCTTCTTTCTTCTTTCACCTTTTTCTTTCCTTCTTCTCACCTTCCCCTTTTCTTTCTTATCAAATTCCCCCTTCCCCTTTCTTCTTACATTTTTTCATTTTTTCCCTTCTCACATCTCTTTCTTTTTCTCACATTCCTTTTTTTTCTTTCACATTCTCTTTTTTTATTCGCTGCGGGGTCACAAAATACACCCCACCCCTGTTTCCCCTCTCGAATCTCGGGGAAGGGGAGCTTGCCCTTTGCACCAAGCCCCTGCTTGTAGGTGCCTTCTACTTCCACTTTTCTCTATTTTTTCCAGGGGTTCCCTTCAAAACGGCCCACTTGAACGGAAATTGGAGAGCATGCATCAAGTCTAAAGGGCTTCTTGATTCTTGAGGGGCTTTTCCACTAGCTGCCCTGGAAACCTCGCGGGCCCATTCAGGCCAAAGTCATGGGGGGCTGGTCGGTGTATATTTTTAATGGCCCTTTCTTTCGGGGGAAGTTAAAAGTTTCCCGTTACAGCCCAGAGTTCACCTTTTTGGGCGGCATTCTCAAAGGGTTTAAAGATGAAACCCTTCTTTGGTTTCTTGCACAGCAAATCCTGTATGGAATCGTCCTTGGGGGGGCCAAAAATCTGGATCCTCTGGAAGCCCGACATATTTCGGGGGCCTCCAATTTGGATTAGAGACAGTGGGAGATGGGATTTTCCCGCCTCCTTTTTTTTCAAGACTTTCATGAAGGGCTCCGGCAGTCGGGGCCCTTCATTTGGTAGACTAAATTTTCATCCCCCCCTTTAAAGAGGGGAAGAAACGTGGCGGGGTTTGAGAGTATTACAGCCCCTTCAAAGTGACATTTTCGGGCTCAGAAAGGGGCCCAATTGTATAGGGGAGAGGGCCCGCTGTTTATGAGATGAGGTTGCTGCGACGGGTTTCAGGACCCTTTGAAGATAACCCAAAAAAACATTGACCTCAGGGCCCTTAAAATAAAGGTTTTTTCATTTTTTTTCAAGAAGATCTTGTGCAGCAAGGGAAAGCTCTGATGCAAGTAGGGATAGTCCGTGCAACAATCTAACTTGAAAAAAAATCGTATAAAAAAAGGTCTCATACCTCCCTTTTTTTTTGTGTCGGACTTCTGAAGTTTGGGCCCAATAGTCTTCAAAATAGGAGGAATTTGAAAGGCTGTGAGTATTCCAAATTTTCCCCCAGACCCGGAGCTTGTAGGAAAATTTTTTTTTTTAAAGGCTTTGAAAACATCTTGTGCCTAAAGTGAAAGTTCATTGGGTGAAATTTAAATGTCCTTAAAAGGAATAGTAAAAACTTGCAAAAAAGACTGGAGGCTTTTGGGTTTCCTTTGACAACAAAAAGTGATGATCCCTAAAATCCTTAAAATTGTTTTAGATTTTTTGGGGGAAAGAAATGAGCATCAAAAGTTTTTTCCCCAAATCATGGGTAAGGGTGTTGGTGCCTGTTTTGGATATGCAATGTAAAGGGGAAATACAACTGTCTTAGAACACCATTGGGTTTGGACTGTGAACTTTGCGTTGTTTTGATCCCAAAGGGTTGAAGAAGACTCAAAGAGCTTGAATGAAAAGTTGAAAAAAATCGGGTTTGCAAAAACAAGAAAATATCTTACAGCCCTGCAGGGTTTGATCAACTGTTGGGTGAGTTTTTGTGAAGCTTTCCTCATCCAGGGGGGCCCTTTTTCCCACGATAATGAAAGTAGAAGGGAATTGTTTAAGCCCTTTTGTGTAGTGGGACAAAGAAGAAAAACATTGCGGGAAACCCCAATAGACTGTGAAGTAGGGCACCCTGAAAAAGGGAAAAATTGGTGAGAAGAACATGAGCTTTGGGGACCACGGGGTTTTTCTCAAATCCGGGGAAGCAATGACTACTCCTGATTCCTGAACCAAACGGTTTTTTGGAGGTTCACCAGGGATAACTTTTCTTGGAAAAGGGAAACCAGGGTATTTTCAGGAGAAATGCAGAGGATTTAACCCCCATTATCCCGGGGGGGAAAAAAAGTTTTTGAATTTTTGAATCCCCGAGATTGTTTTTGTCATGCCCTTAAAAGGGATTTTCGAGGGGAACGAGGCGGGGTAAACCCTCTTTTTAAAAAAAAGGTACAGGTTTTAGGCCCGGAAAGGGGCCCACATCAACAGGACCTTTAGGCCAAAAATTCAGGGGGTTTCTTTTGTTCAAAAAAATTTTAGGAGGTAAATTTCTTGATGTGGCTAAAACTGTGAAAACGCAGGAAAAACTTGTGGCTTCAGGGGAAAAAATTTGGGTATTTTAGTCCAAATACATTCCAGAAGAATTAAAATTTTTTTAGGGAGGGATTCATCGTTTGTTGAAGATCAGCTTCAAGCAGATTTGTTGGGTAATTTGGAGAAAAAGTAGTCTAGACAGGAAATCCATGATGTCCAAAAAGGCACAGGGTAGGTTGAGGGGAAATTTTGGTTGGTTTGTCCATCCAATTTAAAGATAAAATGTTGGGCAGGAGAAAATTTGAAAGTCTGGTGGAATGTCAAAGTTTTCAGAAAACCCATTTTGGCTGCACCTGTTTCTTCAAGGTAAGGAAGTTGGTGGCCCTTTTAATTTTAAGATTGATTTGGTTTAACCCCAAAGGGTTCAGAAGTTTTAAAAGTATTTTCTAGAAACATTGAGTAAAATGGGAGACATAGGTTTGGGTGGAATCCTATTGGGTGGGGCGATAGGGGGAAATCTTGAGGTTTTTTGGGAAAAAGGGGGGGCATCTTTTAGGATATGCCCTTTTTTGCAATTTACTATGGTTTAAAGGGGGTTTAAATTGCTCCAAAGAATGGATTATTTTGTTGGGGCTTAGGTTCCCGTGTTGGGGTTTGTTGGGTTAATCTTGGAAAGATTGAAAATTCAAAAACTTTATACTTTAGGTTGAGTTTTATTATATGTTGAGGGGATTGGGGGTAGTTTTTGTCCCTTTTTTTTAAGATTCCTTTTTTCGTCACGAGCTTTAGCGCGGCACTGCCTTATGTTTTGTCCGGATCGGGGTTTCAGTAAAAAACAAGTTTTCTGAAATTTTTGGGCCCTTTTCCCAAGGAGTGTGTGTTCTGGAAAGGGCCGCAAAACCCTTCCTTTTTGATTTGGGGTCTGTTTGGGTTTATCCCAAAAGGGGAAAAATTGCATTGGGGTTATTGTAGATATGGGGGTCTTCTGAGCATTTGAGCCTTGTGGGAGCTCTTGGGAAGGGAGGGGCACTTTAGAAAACCTTTTTTAAATTTTTTTGGGAAAAAGAATCAGTCTGTGCCTTAGCAATGGAGAGAAGTTAACTTCCGGTTAAATGCTTTTTCTTTTTCGAAAAGTTTCAAAGTCCCAAGTTTGGTTTAAAATAAATCTATAACAAAACGCCCTGAAAAGAGGATTTTTTGAGCTTTAGTGTTAAGTCAAAACCATGGTCCTGAAAAAAAGGCAACATCCGGGGATTTAAAAATTTTCCAAAGGATTTAGTAGGAATCTGAGAAAAATTGAAGATATTCACTGGGGGATTCAAACCAAGCGTTCCTTGGGCCAAAAAAGAAGGGAAAACGGTAGAAAAATTTCCCCCGATGAGTAAAATAAAAAATGCCACAAAAGTGTCCCTTGTAGGGCTGAAATTTTATTGGGTAGGCCCAAAATTTAAACCCCAGCCTTGTTTCGGCAACATGGGATAGATCTTTCCAAGAGGGGAGAATTTTGTCTTCTGTTTCTTTGGCCGATGCCCAAAGGTAAAAAGCCAAAAGGGTTTTTTTTTAAAGGGGCGGGGGATTTGGTCCCGTAAAATTTTTTTTCCTTTTTTTCAAAATGTAAAAGGGACGTAAATTTGGGTTTATCCCGGGGGATTTTGGGTGGCGCTGATGGGGTAAAGGGAGAACCCCGCAGAAAAAGGAATCCCGGGTTGGGGGGGTGATGGTGGTGGGGCCCGGGGGAAAGGGAGGGGGAAGTCCAGAAAAGAGTCTGGTTTTGGTGGGGGAGGGAAAGTGGGTTTTAGTTTGCAACGGAGCTGGGGGTATACCCTGAGCAAGGGTGAAGTTTTTCCTGGGGGATTTTGTGGTTTGAGTAAAAGGGAGGGCCATGAAAATCTTTTGACCAAAAGGCATAGGTCTGTTAGTACAAATATCCGTAAAATTTTACGGGACTGGGGGGATTTGGCCCTTTTGCTCAAGTAATGCGGTGAGTATGGCCTGTACACATGTCGTTTTGGTGGGAAAGCAAAGATCAAGAAGAAATTTAGAGGGTTTTGGAACGGGATTAAAATTGCTCACTTGGGGGCCCCTTTTAATACGTTATGTAAAAATTTGTTTCAAACAGCGAAAAACCAAATTTTTATGGGGTCCCTTAAATTTTATTCGGAACCAAACATTTGGTTTTAAAGTAATCCAGTTTAATCTCTCCCAAAAGCAGGGAGTTGGTGGGTGTGAGGGAATAGAAAAAAAAATTGGAGTCCTTTAATTTGGGTTGCAGTTTTGGGGGTTTCCCGGCAACCCCGTAGCTAAAAAAAAAAAAAAAAAAGGCAAAATTGTCCTTTTTCCTAATCTTTTCCCCTCCGTTTTTCACTGAAATCAAAATACGGTCGGAGGAGGTGGGTGTCCTTTTTAAACTGTGAGCAAAAGGGTGTAGTGGTTGCGGGGGCTGGGTTTTGATGTTGCAGGTGGGGGCTGGCAAGAACGTTTTCCCCGGCAGTTCATATCAATGTTTACATTATATAAAAAGTGAAGTGCGTGGGAAAAGAGGCGGGGAAATCGAATTTTTGGGTGTATCAAAAATGGGCCCCTTTTTCAACCCTTTAAACCCCGGGAAATTCCGGGGTTCCCTTTTGGGTTGCTTAGGGGCTACAAGTATGGGCCCCAGAAAAAAAGCAAAGGGCGGGGGGTTTGTTTTTTTTCCCTTTTCCCGGAAAACGAGAATGTTTGGACTTCATTAAAAGGGGTGCCCCAAGGGATGGGGGGGGTTCTTGACCCGGGGCTGATGGAAAAAATATGGGAGTTGCGGGGGTAAGATAATACAAGGGGGATTAGGTTGTACGTTTCCTTCCCCCCAACCCACGCAATTCTCAGCTCTTGGAAAATTCGTGACGACAATTTGGGGCATTGCCAACAGTGAAAAAACTCCATTTTGTGGGTGGCGGCAGTCGACCCAAAACAGTAAAATTAAGGGAGTTTGTTTAAACCCTTCTTATTTTTTTCAGGGAATTTTTAACATTTTTTATCCTTTTTCAATTTAGCACGTGTTCTGTGCCAAGCATTCGCGGCCGATAAAAACCCGCTACTTTTGTAAAATCCCCCTGCAATTTCTTAGTACCAACTCCCCCCAAACCGGCTTGCAAAACCCCGCCTTTCTTCCCGGGATTTTTACAAAGCCTCATTAGCCTCTTGGTTTTTTAATTTTGAAAATATCTCTTTCCCTTTTTCTTTTTGATAGGGGTTGGCTGGGGTTAAAAAAAACTCGTTTTTGTCCGCTTTTGGGGCAAAAAATAGCTTTTTAGATTCTCCATTTTAAAAAGCTCCGGGTTTTTAAACCCTTTCCCTTTCCGGGGCGTATTTCCCAAGCTTTAAAAAAATTTTTGTTAAGCAAAAAAGGGCAAGTGAAGTACGAGCCTGCCCGCTGCAAAAACCCCCCTTAAAAAAGCTGTGAGCTGAAAATTTTCACTCTGCTTCCAAAATTCAGCGTGAAGAAAAAAGGGGAAAAAACTAATGAAGTAATGACACAGACCCCAATAATTTGCATTTTTCTATCTAGGGTAAACAGAACAAATTTAAAAACCCAAATGTAGGGTTTAGTTAAGTCCCCAAACCCTTCCATACCATACCCCAAAAACTAAATTTAAAGTCTCAAAATTTTTTTCTGTCTATATAACCCATAAAAGGCTATCGTAACTAAATCTCAGATCAAACTGTCTATAAAAATATTTATGGTTTTATAACTTTTTAAAAGGGTTCGGTTTTTTCCCACCGGGTTTCTTATCAGGGGTTTAGATCATTTTGTCTATAACTATTCTGTAAAAACTTATAAAAGGGTTGGCTTCCTACCGGGTCCCTTATCTCTGATATCTCATTTTTTTTTTCCCATCAGGAGCCCAGCTCCTGACCTACACTGAAATATGATACCAAAAGGAAAAATAAACTATCCAGTCACGTATACTTTACAGAGCAACAAGCAGAGGCATTAATTGGTAGCGTTTAAAGGTATACGCATATGATACGTATACATGTACCAGAGCACATGCTAGAGGCACACCTGAACGCTTACACAGGTCTCCTAAGGGAGGGGACAACCACCAAAAGACTCTCACTAGAATGTCCGAAAAACAGATAAGTCACAGACTAAAAGTCTGCTAACTTACCTATTTCTGTGGGGTTGTTAAGGCCCCAAGTGATTCGGGCACTACAGGACCGTTCAGTCGATGGTAAGGCGTCAGCCCCCCTCCAGATAGTCGTCTTCGGGCATTTGAGAGCACGACACCACTGTCAAGATGATTAAATCAGGTGTGAAAATCTATCTTTGTTCCACTCCTTATTCAATTAAATGCCTCCTCCGAATTACATTATTATTATTCCTGCCGGCAGCCAGAGCTCGAGATATATGACCGACACCTTCCGACATGAAATCTGAAGTTTAATCAACGTAAATTACATTCCAATAGAACTTTTTAATCACATGACTATTTTATCACTACATGATTGGTTAATTGGTGGTCGCTAAGAGACAAGTTATGATTTGCATGTACGTATGAAGCATTAGCTGATATGACACAATCCCAAACGCTCTGTATCATCTGGGGGGAGGAAGTCCTTGACTTTCTTGGTTCTAGCAGACACTGCATCTGTCTCAAGGAAAGCTGTGTGAGAGATATCTGATACTTCGATAAGGATGTATAGCAGTAAAAGTAGTTTAACAAACTATCTGATGAGCTTAATAAGAATATAATGATAAAACAGACTTCTGATGTTTTTTCCTTAAATTTCCAACTTGACAAAAGGTCACGATGGGCCCTTTGAAATAGCGTACCACAAATTGAAGCAGCTCTTTTGTATTACACCCTCCTCATCATACACTCAGGGGGACTTTTCCAGTGTAGTGTTGGTGTTGACCTTTAAGTGCCAGCTTAAGTTTCCCTGCATACAGTTTCTTGCAAACCTGCCTTTCACATTGTTTGCTTGGCCCAGCCCACATGGTGATCCAAGTGTCTTTTTTCCCCTATGCCCTCCTGTTGTGGATCAGTTCAGCATGATGGGCAAGCAGGAATGTGTGAAACTGGTTTTCGACTTACTTCTCTGCTCTCCTGTTGGGCTGATTCTCGGCCACTGGTGTTGTTGGTGCTGCTGCTGCTGCTACTGCTGCTGGGGATGGTGGAGCTGGAGCCACTGGTTTCTCCTGTGGGTGGACAAGGCAATCACACATTCCAGGCCCAATTTTACATAATTTAGAATGTGCTTCCCCTCTACTTTAGAAATATGTGGTGTTGTAAGTCATGTGGTGGTAAATTGTTTTTTCAGCAGCCAATCAGCTACAGCTACTGTTGCTGTGGCTCCTGTCTGCATGTCATTCAGACAGTCCAAATGCATGCATGCAGTTACATGAACATATGTGTGTGATGCATTTTGAAAGGTTCTGCTGGGCTGTGAAAGCCAACAATATTTACCATGAGCCATATGTCCTTTGTCTGGCTGTTACATGTTTTTCATCGACCCTTTCTAACTGTAATCCGGCAAAGCCAGCTGGACAAGCAGTAGTTATTGGGAACTGAACATTCCGTGTGTAGATTGTGCTCCCTCTGGTTGGCCGTAGCCCAGGCAAGTTACATGCATTTCGCATCTATGGTTACCTAGTGCCAATGTGGTTAGTTTATTGAACTTGCAAATGAACCGGCTTTGCCCATCGCCCATTATTTGTGTGTTTTCAAGTGAAAACCCTCCTTACCTTGTTCCCCAGTGATGTCGCGTAGCAGGTGGCCATACAGGTCCGGGCTTCGTCGGGTCAGGTCATTATATCTTTTCCGTACCTGAATAAGGGTGTGTGTTTTCCCATACCGGCTATTCAGAGCCTCGGTTAGCCGGATCATGATGTTTTCTTCCACGGCTGGCAGGTTCTCATACTCCTCCTGGTGAAGGAAGGCCACCATATCCCGCAGCTCTCGTTTTGAGAATTGTGCCCGGGTGCCCCGTCTGGTTGGGCCCTGTGGTGTAGTGGCCTCCACTGGATATTGAGAGATGGGAGAAAGGAGGAGCATATGGTGAACACGTTGCCACGTATCTAATCCCCAACTAACTAGTTATCCTTGCCCACTTTGCCAAGGCCACATTGTCTGGAGTTGTCTGAATGTGGCTGTCATGCCTTCAGGATGTTGGTTACTCCCCAAACTATTGAAGGAATACTGTGGATGGTTCAGAAACATCCGAATGTTAACTTCCCGACTGTACCAAACCCAAGGTATGGGTTGGGAGGTCACATGTGTGGTTTGTGGTGATGTCAACCTGGCTGTTGTATGTGTTGTTTTTAGTCTTGTTTTGTGACGCTGACCTGTCCCCGGAATGTGTATGTTCCTCCTTCCTGCAAATTAATGAATTGGCCCATTACACCCAAGATCATCAAATTATGCTTCCCAGGAGAGCCAAGTGCTGACTAGAGATGGGCGAATTGATTCTAACGAAGTGGACTTCGTTTAGAATTTCAGGAAAACTTCGGTTCTGAACTAAGTCGAAGTTTGGGGTACTTCGCGGGAACGAAGCGTGCTTTTGATTGATAAAATGGATGCGAGCACATGGCGTTACATGGGCAAAGAACTCTGGGAGGAAGAAGGGCATAGCCTACATGACATGTGCAGAGATGAAGCCAATCAGAGACCGACGGGATTCTGTGACATCACCGCACTATATAAGTCCGGGCGCGATGCTGGGAGCTCATACCGCTCTCACTGTACTAAGTAGGGAAGGTGCTGCCGCGGCTGCTTATGATAGCTGATACTAAAGAACTCATTTTTATACAGCGATTTTTGGGAGGTGTCACAGCTTGTCTCAGAGACTGCTTCTCTTACGTTCTAATTCTGATTTTGTGGGGTATTGGAACTGAAGTCCAGTGTGCCTCCAATGCAGCTGCATATACATTTTAATGCTATCTGCTCACAGCACATTGTATATCCAAGGGTTATCTAAGCCTATTCCTGTTGTATTCATTTAAAGAAACAGCGTTTTTACAATACAAATACGACTTAATTTTTGGTTGCTCATTTCTTTTGCGCAATTTAGATCCAGGGGTTAATTAAGCGTTGTTCTGCTGTTGTGGTCACTAAAAGAAACGTTCTTTATCACCGCCAAAAAAGACATTTTGCCTGTAGCATAATTCACAACCGAAGGTTAATTACAAGTTTTTCTGTTGTTGTGTACCGTGAAATACACGCCATTTTAAAACGCTACAAAGCTGGTATTTTTTGGTTGTCATTTCTTTTGCGAAATTTTACACCGGGGTTAATTAAGCGTTTTTTTCCTGTTGTGGTCACTAAAAAAACCATTCTTTTTAAAACCCCAAAAAGACTTTTCCTTAGCATAATTCACATCCAAGGTTAATTAAGCCTGTTTGTGCTTTATTTCATAAAATACACAGTTTTAAACGGCACATACAAGTAAATTTTTCCTGCCCATTTTTTGGAGCGAAATTTTATATCCAAGGTTCCCCCAAGCTTTTTTGTGGATTTTTTTGGAGTCAATACAGGGTGTTTTACATAACAATATTTTCACAAACAGGTCTGTACATTTTAGAACAAACATATGTCAGACAGAGAGGGGGCGGGCCTTCACCGCATGGCAGTGGCACAAAAAATTTTGGAGCGGGCCCAGCACAGAAGGGGGACCGCAGCAGGGGTCATCATGAGGCCAGAACTCCGGGTAAACAGCGGTGTGTGCTGACCACAACCCAACTTTCTTGAGGGTTTGACTATTTTATCCACTCCTCCAATGACACTGAAAAACCCCAGCCAAAGTCGGGGGGGAACGTCAGACACAACCCTTAGGTCGGCCCGGAGGGGTCAGGCCCTCCCTGCCCCTAACCCCCCTCTTTTCCCTCCGGTTCCCCCAGCCAGAGACCACTAGTGGCTGGCTCAGCGACACTATATAGCAGGATGAAAAATTTGAGAGGGAGAAGCAGCTATTTGGGCGCGAAAAAAGGGGGTGCCAATTCCCCTCTTCTTGAAAGGGGCGGCAAAGATAGTGTGGAGAGTGGCATGGGGGCATGTTTTGGGGGTCACCTTCATACCAAAGCTGGTGATGGGGACAGAGTGACGATGAAACACAAATCGATGATGAGTAGCCGACCCCATTGGAGCCAGGGAAGCAAGGGCTTCATCATCGTCAGGAAAGAGGCTCAGCTTGCGCTCGGGCAGGGGCCACCCAGAAAGTGGGGGGGTTAGCTGTGGTACAGGGGAGCACTGTGATTCGGGAGCCGCGACCAGGGGGGTCGAAAACCCCCTTTTGCGGGTCCAAAAAAGAGCGGCACAGGGGCTCAGGAAGCAAGGGGCGGTAGTTTTACTCAGAGGAACTTGGCGGTAAAACAGCTACTCGGTGGGGGGCAGTTCTTTGCAAAGACCCCGGATGGCCAATATGGGTATATTTAAATCGTGGGCAGAAAAGTAAGCGGGGCCGGGGAGCTAACGTTGGACCACGGCCCTGCATCAACACATGCGCTCACCACCGGGGGGCCTGGGAGAAACAGGCTCAATGGGTGGTCCACCCTGCCTCCGCGAAACAGCAGCAGCACGGGGCCATGGCACCATGCCTTTTGCACCACAAGACCCCCATCCCCCTTCGAAGGATTTTTTCTCTTTGCCATCTTTTCCCTTCCAATGCTCCCCCCTGCTACTCATGGCGCCAAGTTTTCGCAGCGATTGCAAAGAGACAACAGTAGCGTCCAACCATCCTAAGGTGCAAAGCTAACCGGCCCTGCCCAAATTTTGTTGGTACGAGTCCCCCCTTTTCCCAAATGGTGGAAACTTGGCCTGCGAGCCGAAGAGATTTTTCCCAACCCGAAATTTTCTTTTCCAAAAAGGAGCCCAACACTTCAAAATTGTAGAACAAAGGTGGGCCAGTCCTGAGCTTATCATTTTTTTTCCAAGGTGACGGCACGCAGCGCGGGACGAAAAACCGGTCAGGGCCGAAAATTCCCTTTTTACGGCCCACGGGTAAATGTGCTTCCTGCCCAGGAAAAACCCCAAAAAAAGGAAGGAGTGCCCTTTCTCCTCCACTTGTCAAAACGCAGCTCGCGCCAATGCCGCCTTTTTTCCACCACCACCATCATCCCCCCACAAGTATGCTCCACATACCACATGTGTGGGGGCACAGCGGTGTACCTTTCTACACCGGGCTTCCCCTCGGCGAACGAAGTCACACAGGAGGAACTGCCCGCGTCATGCACAAGAAATCTGTGGGGCTTTTCCGCGCCAACTGAAAAATCGGAACCATGGTGCGAACAAAGGAGAAAAGGGTTTCCCCCGCACCAGGGGGATTCCTTCGCCCTGCATTGCAGTTCAATCGGTTGTGAAAAGGTTCCTGAAGTCTCCACCGATCTTAAAAGATTCTGAAAATGGCCAGGAAACTGTGCCACTTCACCCTTTTCCTACAAAGCCAGAACACCCTCCTGAGTTGCAGCGGAGAACGGCCTCCCCAACACTCTCTGAATGCGAGTTCCCACCGTTGGGAAATTTCCCGCCTCCACATGGTTGGGGCCGACTGTTGAACAAAAAGGGTTAAAACAAAATTTTTGATGATTTGGCAGACAGGGACTCCCCTGTGTAACTTTTTATTTCAGCCCTGGCAGCTCATGGGCACCTGCCGTTTTTTGGGCCATTCGGGGGGCGACGTTTTTTTCTCGCCAGGGCTACGGGATAATAACGTCATTTCCCCTGCTTCATGCCCATTTAAAAATGCTGAAAAATTTTGTCTGGGCAGGGGACGGAGACGTGGCAACCACACCGCGGGCCCATAGTCCCCTGGGGGGCTGAAATGGAGAAAGGAAGGGGGGACATGGAGAAGAAGCATTGCTGGGGAAAAAAAGTGGATTTTTTTTTCCCGGTACAAGAGAGGGGGACACTGGAGGAGGTTTAAAGGGTGATGAAGACAGGCAAAACCCGCAACACCGTGGGAGTATCATGGGATGGGGAGGGACCCTCGGGGCACTTTTTGGGGAATGGCCCGCAGCATGCGTTTGCCTGGGCTAAGGGCACCGAAAAAACACCATCCGGGAGAGGGATGACTTCTGGCCTCCACCCTATTGGACCCCGCCCCCGGTCCAAAATGGGGGCCTTTTTCCCACTTTCGAGAGGGGGGACAAATCAAATATATAGGAAAATCCCCGTAGTCAGTTGGGCCCCGCCCATGTCGGCTCGCCACCTCGACAGGTCTGACCGGGGGGTTCTTCGCGCTCACTCTCCTTTTCCACGGCTCTGGGGGAAGGTGGGGGGGGGGGGGGGGGTAGGAGCATACCAGCCCACCCGGGAACCTAATCTGGAGTCACGTGTGAGCTTTTACCACCCGCCTAGTGAGGGGGGAAGCGCAAACACACAGAAGGGACCGGACAACCCAACCAACGGTTGCCAAATTTACACACTCTGCCACCCCCTTTAAAAATCCGCGGACTTTTGGGCACCAAACTGGGTGTGTGGCCGCAACTTGCCGAGTTTGCAGTGGAAAGCGTCCTGCCCCCGGGCCATAAATGTGGCAAAGCGCGTTCAGTAAGCGGGGGCCACGTTACACCAAAAACCCCTTGTCCAGGGAAATGTAAAAAACTGACCTTTGTCAAGATGAATCAGCGTGCATCGGCCAGGGGTTTCCCCACACCAATGCCTTGGGGTCAGGGTACATCAGCCATGGCCTCCCCCAAATTGTGAGAAAAAGAGTCTGGGTTCAAACTAAATCCTCAGCCACTATTTGATGTGCCACCCATGATCCAAAATTGCTGCCCGTTTGTCCATCTCCAACCATCTTTACCGGGACTGGTATTTCAACCCACCCCCCACTCTGTCATTTGCCACCTATGACCCTGCTTCCTGCTGTTGGCTCTGCCTGCCCTCCACACGTTCTTTTTGCCATTTTTGGCCACTTTTTGTTTTTTTTTCCCCCCCAGAAAGTCTTTTTGCCACGTCTACCTTTATGCCTGCTGTGGCGCTGCAATGCCCTTCACTTGTGAAAATTTTGCCACTCGTGGCCTACTCCTTTTTTGCCACCTCAGAAAAGTCTTGTGCCATGCCTAACCCCTGCTGCTGCTGTGGCGTTGCCCTGACCTACACACCTGTCATTGTGCCACTGTCTGCCTCATGCGCTGGTGGCTTTGCCGTGACCTCACACTCGTCTTGTGCCACTGCTGACCTCACTGCTGTTGTGGGTGCTCCTACCCCCCAACCCGTTCAAATTTGCCCCTCTTGACCTCAGCTGCTGCTGCCGTCACCTCCACTCTCTGTCAGGGCCACCTGTGGGGTATCTTTTTTTTCCCCTCCAAATGTCATTTGGCCACTTCCCGACCTCACTGCGCTGTGGCGCGCCGTCCCCCACACTTTTATGTGCCACTGTCTGACCTAGCGCTGCGCCCACCCCAACCCCTTTTCATTTTGGCCACTCTGTGGCCTACTCGTTTTGCCCCCCCAGATGTCATTTGCCCTCCCGACCCCATGCTGCTGCTGCCGCACCCTCTCCTTCCCCGTCATTGGGCCACTTCCCCCCCCACTATTTTTTTTTTCCACCTCCAGAAGCATTGTGCCACTGTGACCCATTTTGCTGCTTTTGGCTGCTGCCGTGCCCACCACACTGGTCATTTCCCCTCTCTGACCTCAGCTGCTGCTGCCCTGACCCCCACTCTCGCTTGTGCCCTCTGTGGCCCACACTGTTTTGCCCCCTCCAAATGTCATTGACCTGTTGACCCCTGCTTCTGCCGGGGGGTGCCTACCTACCCCCAAACCTTTTTGTCCACGTCTGCCTCATGCTGCTGCTGTGGGTGCTGGACCTCCACACTTGTCATTGTCCCCTCTGTGGCCCTACTCCTGTTTTTGCCACCTCCCAAATGCATGTGCCAAATGCCTGACCCCATGCTGCGCGGGCCGCCGTAACCACACACTGGTTTATTTGCCACTCCCACGCCCCACCTGTTTTGCCACCTCCGATGTCATTGTCACTCTCTACCCAGCGCTGTGCTGGTGCCGCACCTCCACACCTGTCACTGATGTTGCCACCTGAGCCCACGCTTTTATAGTGAAGCGATTTTTAAGGCGGGCCATCAGTCGTTCATACTAAAACACAACAATTTAATAAACCCAACAAGCTCCCCCCTCATATTTTAAACAAGGGGACAATGTTCTACAGCACCCCGCAGGCTTGTGCAGCCTGGAAATAGTGTTTTTTAAAACAAATTCCCCCGAAGAATTTGGGCCGAAAAAAAATTTTTTTGGGAAATTCGGCGAAGTCACCAAATCGAATTTTGGAGAACTTCGCCCATCTCTAGTGCTGACGTGTATGTTGGTGAAGTAGCTTAGGGACCCAACCAACCCTGGTGTTAGTGACACACAGCTTGTTTTCCCGCACAGGTGACCCTGTCGAGGCCCACTGCAGTGGTTTTGCCCAAAATGTGTGTTGGCTTCAAGGTGTGCAAGCGTTCCCTAGGTCAGTGTGCTGGTTGTTATATTGCACATATGTGACCTACCTCCAGAGCTGTGTCCCGCTGCCTCCATATTTGGCTTCTGGGCAACCGCCGTTGGTGCTGACACGATTGTAGGAGATTCTCCTGCAAAACCGTCAACAAAAGCGAGGCTCCACAATGGTTGACACATTCCTCCCTCAATTTATCAAATCCGTCATTTCAGTTAGCACCCAGTTGTTGTTTGACAGTGATATTACTCCTGGAACTAGCATCCATTACACCACAGATTTTTCACGTCAGGTGGCAACGTGAGTTCACATGACTTTTACTAACACAATTGGGCTGTTTTTTTTTTGGCTCTATTTTCACCATTTTGACATAGACTATTTTTCAAGCCTGATTGGGCCCTGTATTGGTTTCCCAAGGTCCTTCAGTCTTAGGAGGCGCCGCTACTGCATCCAATACTATTGGTGTGATTTGAAAGTGCCGCCGTGGAACACAGGCGATACTGCGCCCCTCATTCTTAGGAGGCGCCGCTACTACCTTCAATACTATTGGTGTGATTTGAAAGTGGCGCCGCGGAACACAGGCGATACTGCGCCCTTCATTCTTCGGAGGCGCCGCTACTGCGTCCAATACTATTAGTGTGAATTGAAAGTGCCGACGCGCTAGACAGGCGATGGTACACCCTTGCTGGTTGGCATTGCACATTCCGTCAAATACTGTATTTGTGGCCCTTGAAGTGTGTGTCATTAGTACAGTGAATCCTAATGAATCAGCTCTGACCAGACCTATGCACACATATACGCTCGGAATAAGACCCAAGGGGCCACATGTCTGAAACTGTTCAGGCATGCACTGGCATTATTTGGCCATAGCTTACTGTGCCCCAAAAAGTGTGGTTGACACCTCTACAGTTTTAGAAATGTGATCCAAGGGTCAGAAAACTGTACGCTGAAAGCATTCCAGATTCCTGGCACTCTGCTCCATCTGCACTGTGGCACTGCAGTTGGTGCTGTGGGTGCTGCTTCTTTCTTGGCCTGGTGAAATAACACCACATCCCAAATTCCAGCAACATTGTGCAACCTTTTGTCCTGTCCAGGATCGTTTGAAGGCGTTGGGGTTATCCGAAAACCATCTGACAACAACAAGGGGTGGCTTCTGACTGCCGGTTAGGTAGTCTGGCCCAATGCTAGAACACACTTTGCCCAACAGATGTGTGTGCTAATGTTTGAAATGGCACACATTTCGTGGCCACTAACCAATAGTTTGAAAGTGTCACATGTCCTTGTTCACCTTCAATGTTAGGCTTGCAGCCCTCATTGAAACTGTTAAACTCCCAACACAGGTTCAAACAGTGGCCAGTGTTAAATGGGCAATGTGTTTTGGAATTGGTTTCAGTGATAATGTGCTTACCAGATGTCCTCCAGGCAGTTGACGGGAGGCAAGGCTGCTGAAATGCATGTATCATATGTCTTTGGATTGTTGCTATGTGTTTGGCTTTGCAAATATCTACATTCGAAGGCTTCAAACAGAAACCATTGCTTGTTGTCGTTGTGGTGAAACATATCCTTACTGTCTTCTCAGCGGCCATGCATGAGCAGACGGAAAAAATGTATGTAGTTTCGAGTTTGGAGGTGCGCAGATCTTTGGCAGATTGGCACTGGAGTGTGCTGCCTACCATCCGGGTCGCACCCAAACACTCCAGGCTGGCCCCCTTGCCGACATTTTTAGGCCTTGGTGCCAAATGGTGGTCGTTTTCACAACGCCGTAAGTGCACCATATGGAGGAAGAAGGGGTGGAAGAGGTCCCGAGTCCGGAGCAACTCCATAACCTCAGCCACCAAATGCAGATCGAAATATGTACAATTGGGTGACCCAAGTATGGCCATCAACGTTTGCATAACTCTGACCCTCATTAGAGCAAACCTGTGAAGATACCCTCTATCCTGTCTGGATACATTCAACACACATATCGGGAAGCTTAAAACCCAATAGTCAATACTGACCCTTGGAACAGAGGGAACGAAGCTCCTTAAAGTACGCAAAAGGGGACACCCAAGAAGTCAGTGTTCTAACTGCCAAACAGATTGTCTAATGTTCCAGTGCAGAAAATGTTACACAAGTCATCCATGTGTTGTCACGTCTGTCTCCCAACCTTGGGCCTAATTACACCTGCCCAAGATCAAGTAATTGGTGTTCATTGTCACATTGACTTCATGTTGTAAGGAAGGCATATTTGCACATTGGGTCAGGATACATGTGTCATGCTCGAAGTGCATTAGAGAACCAAAGAATGCAACCTTAGCACAGTCAATAGTCATGGACATTGTTTGAATGCAAATATTCCCACTGTTTTGCTCAAAATTAGATACCATGAACCAACCCTTTCAATCCTAAACATTTTAGCCGCAGGTTTTCAGGGGGTGTGCTCAACATTATGGGAAGCATCAAAACATCAGTGCCTTATGAGGATGATGGGAGCAGATAGACGTCCAATTCACCCCACACACAGGTTTACAACTAGTGTTGAGCGATTACGTTGACCATCGACATCGGTCGATGGTCGATAGTCGACCATCATCGACAAGATAGTCGATAGTGAGTGGTCGATTATGAGCGATGACCATTAAAGTCTATGGGAGAGCAACAACACCTTTCCCTTTTTACACCCAAACAGGCGGAGAAGCTGGAATTAACAAACCACAACAGTCAAATGGAGATGTGCTACACTTAGGCAACCACACTTAGGTTTTAAAAGCCACAGAAAAAAAATCACACACCCTTTCCCCATCCGTGTCCCTTTTACCACAGCATGACCCTTAAACTGGATCACCCACAAATTAAAAAGTGCCCAGAAGGCAGTATGATTTGAAACCCTCATCTTACTTGAAAATGGACATTGAATTTTCCTGTCCTGGAACGCAGCATAAGCCCCAAAACCTGCATGACCCCCAGATTTAAAAGTGCCGGAAAAAAAGGAGTCTTTCAACCACCATTTTAGTTGAACTGGACATTGACTATACATGTCCTGGGCCACAGCATGAGCCCCAAACCTGCATGACCCCAGATTCAAAAGTGCCGGAAAAAGGAGTCTTTCCAACCCCCATTTTAGTTTCACTGGACATTGACTATAACTGTCCTGGCCACAGCATGAGCCCCAAACCTGCATGAACCCCCAGATTAAAAAGTGCCGGAAAAAGGAGTTTTTTTTAACCACCATTTTAGTTTCACTGGACATTGACTATACCCGTCCTGGCCACACATGAGCCCCAAAACCTGCATGACCCCAGATTAAAAAGTGCCGGAAAAAGGAGTCTTTCAACCACCATTTTAAATTGAACTGGACATTTGACTATACCTGTCCTGGACCGCAGTATTGACATTAAACCTGTCTGACCCCCAAATTAAAAAGTGCCGGGAAAAGGAGTTTTTTGAACCACCATTTTAGTTGAACTGGACCCTTTAACTATATCTGTCCTGTACCGCAGAATGACCATTAAAAACCTGTCTGACCCCCAGATTAAAAGTGTGGAAAAAGGAGTCTTTCAACCACCATTTTTAGTTTCACTGGACATATACTGTCCCCGTCCTGGGTAGCGTTGCCCCTCCGTATGAGTGCGGACCAATTGAACTTCACTTGGAAATACTGGTGGTTTAACGCTCCGTTACACCAGGTGTCCTTTTTCTTGGCATTAAAATTTTTCTATTTTTACTCAACGTGCTGGAGGAAATTGTTCTCTGTACTTTGTTCTCTGTCCGTGCTCATACTCCATGTCCTCTGAATAACCTAAAAATCTGGTCAAGTTTTCCTGTACCTCCCTTGTACAATTCAGAGGAATTCTTTTTACCAGCTATTTTGTACATGCAAGTTTTTTAGTAGTTTAATTCTAGAAAACACATTTTTAAAATGGATGGAATCCCACATTTCTTTGTTTCTCTTTTTTTAATTGTATTAAATGGGTTTGTCCTCAATACAGGGATTGAAAAGCTATGTTAAAGATCTTGCAAAAAACAAGTCAAATTTTTCAATATGTGTCCCAAATTTAACCCGTTGTCCTACCTATTCCTGTTTCTGACAGCACCATCACCTTGAGCCACTCTTGACATTGGTGAAGAACAAATGTCTGTTAGAAACAACATTTTTTTATAATAGGGCCTGTAGTATTTGCTGCATTTTCAAAGCAGCTGACCCAAAAAAATTATAAAAATTGACTTCTCAGCCACTGTTAAAAATTGTAAGGGAGAATTCCACTTAGAAGCCACATTTCTGTTCCAAAGGACCATGATTTTTCTGTATCTCACAGCTACTGACCCCAAAAAATTATAAATTGACTTCTCAGCCACTAAATTAAAAATTGTGAGGGAGAAATGCCACTTAAAAGCCACATTTTCTGTTCCAAAGGACCATGATTATTGCTGTATCTCATAGCTACATACCCCAAAAAATTATAAATAGGACTTCTAAAAGAATGGCAAATGGACTACTAAAAGACTAAAAAGACGGCAAATCACAAACTATTCTAAATCCCTCAAATCAAAACAAAAATTGCTGGATTCAAATATAACTGCAAAGTAAGATCTATCAACAAAGCTGGCCTGTGCCAAAGTGAAAAAAACACGTATTTTGAAAAGTATTCGGATAATAAAGTTTTTTTGGCACCCATCAATTCACCCGTGGTGACTAACAAATGCTGGATTCAAATTTAACTGCAAAGTAGATCTATCAACAAAGCTGCCTGCCCAAATTGAAAAAAACTTATCTGAAATTTAATTTGGATAATACAAGGTATTTTTGGGACCCAATCAATTCACCCCGTGATGACTATAAAAAATTTCTGTATTAAAATTAAGTGCAAGCTGCCTCAATGAACAAAGCTGTAGTGCGCCAAAGTCAAAAAACACGTATCTGTTATGTATTCATATAATACAAGATATTTTTGGCACCTTTCAATTCACCTGTGGTGACTATAAAATTGCTGGATTCAGATTTAAGTGCAAGCTGCCTCAATGAACAAAGCTGTAGTGCGCCAAAGTCCAAAAACACGTATCTGTTATGTTTTTCGTATAATACAAGACATTTTTGGCACCTTTCAATTCACCTGTGGTGACTATAAAATTGCTGGATTCAAATTTAAGTGCAAGATGGATATATCAACAAAGGTGGAATGGGCAAAATTGAAAATGAACACCTATCTGAAATGTATACTGATAATCAAAGTGGAGTTTTGCACCTAACAAAGAGACCTGCAGTTACTAGAAAAGATGTGTATCCTATAAGTTTCAGGCTGCCCAATATCCAGGAAATATTTCAATAGAAAACTGTTAATAATAAAGCTATTGCAGTGCAATGTCTACACTAAGTCTTGGTGAACTTTATACCAGGACTCTTTATAGAGCTTATCTGTGTTCGCCCGTGGCCCCCCCCCCCTATCCTCCCAGTGACTTTACAGCGGTAGATGCTCCTTTAAAATTCTCTACCTAACTACATAAAATCTAAATTGTAAGGATCACAGCTAATAGTAGAGGTTTCTCTGTGAAGAAATATAATAATTTCGCTGAGCTGTTTGGACACAAGCAGAGCGCACGTCCTTCTGCTCTGAGACCCTGAGAGACACTGAGGCTGAACAGGAAACGCTGTTCTATGTAAAACGAGGTCATGTGATTTTTCCAGCCAATCGCAGCCATACACATCCCAGTCATGACGTCGCACACACATCTCACCCTGCTCTATTCTGTAAGCTGACTTGCTGGCCGCCAAAATGACAGGAAGCTCCGAAAATCGCGCAATCTTAATAGATGATGCACAGATTTTAACCTAAATTATCGCATAAAAACTGTGCCGATTTCAACTTTGTCGATAATAATCGCTCAACACTATTTACAACCCTTTAAGAACGAAGCAACAAGCTGCTCATTGTCATCAATAATGTGCTTTATCCATATCCCCCCCCCCCAAAAAAAAAACAAAAAAAAACATTTTCTTCCAAAAACAAAAATTATAACGGAGGAAGCTGTAACTGTCTCATGATGGCCTGGACATTCCGGTCAATCCGGTCAACAACGGCCCTTAATTGCCGCCTCTCCTCTTGTGCTGTTTGGTCCAGTGATGGCTGGGCTTGACCTTCTGGCTCTGGGGGGACCGGCACCAAATCAAGAGTCACATATTCTTCCTGTTAGTCCTGGGAGTGAAAGAGAGAAATCAAAGGTCAGGATGGCAAGATGGCAAGCCTAATGACATCCATGTCATCCCCCTAGTTTGCATTTTGTCATCATCACCCCAGACTGTGTTTGACATGTCACAAAAGTGTGTGTGTTTCAGCCTGGCCTGTTTTGGCCAAGCAAGGAATGCTAGATTCACATGACATTTTGATGTTGCGTTAGAAAGGAATGGGGATGGCACATTGTTACCTAGGTCGAGGACCAATCCTCTTACAATGCCTCTTTTGGGAATCCACCACCATTGTTTGCATCTCTAAAACATGAAGGGCCAGCATGAATGTGTGAAAAGTATTGTCCACTTACTATGTCTGGATCCAGGCCTTCGGCACCTTCCTCCACACTCACCTCCACCGGCAGTGTGGCACTGCTGGTGGTGCTGCGGATTTCTTCTCCTGTTGAAAGATGAGAACATCCACAACTCAGATAACATAGTAAAAACATTTTTCCGCTAAAGGATAGATTGAAACATGACATTGTCTCCTGTCGTGTTGTTTCGTTTAAGGGTTCACCACCACCCAGATGCAACCAACAAGGTGTTGGTCCGGACTGGTGGTTATGTAGTCTGGACCAAAGATAGCACCGACTTTGCCAAACATATGTGGGTGATATTGTTTGAAAGGCCTCGCTTTGCTTTGCCACTACTCAATATTTGTCTACGGTAACATGTCCTGGTTGGACAGAAAAGTGATGGTTACATCGCTCTTCAAAACTGTCCGACTCCCAACACAGGTGTCCAAACAATGGTCATTGTGAAATGGGCAAGGTGTTAGCAAATTGGCAGATTGGTTAATATGGTTAGCCCATGTCCTCCACGCAGTTCCACTTCACCAAGGGTGCGGAAATGCATGGATCATATGTCTTTGTATTGTTGATATGTTTTTGACTTGGCCACCCACCAAATGACAAGCCTTCCAACAGCACATATAACCTGGTAGAGTTGTAGTGAAAGCCATCCTTACCATCTTCTTGGTGGACTTGGCTCCTCAGACGCTGAAACAGCCGGGGGTTGCGTGATTTCAGATCCGCATATCGTTTGCGGATCTGCACCGGATTGTGCTCTGTCCTATATCGCCTCCGCAGCTCCTCCGCCAATTGCTGCATGAAGGCCCCCTTGCACACATTTCTGTGCCTTGGAGGCAAACCATCATAATTTGACAGCCTTAGGATCCGGACTATGTGAAGTAACTCTTCTTGGCTGAAGAGTTCCCGAGTCCGGCCTTGGCATCTAGGTGCACTTGCCTGCACTGGAGCTGTAATAACGTTACAAAGGAGGATGTTAGTGACATAGGGTTCTGGAGGCAGGTCATCACCAACTAACTAGGTGTCCTAGATAATCTGTGCCAGCCCCAATAGAATCGTGGAGAGCTAGTGTGTGTGTCCTGTCTTGCTGATATTTCCCAAAAATCCAGTAAGGAATAGTTTGTGTGGTTAATCAAGACAGTACTGTAAGCTCCCATTGGTGCCACACCCAAATTTGGTTGGTTTCAGGTCCCAAGTGGTTGAGGTCTTGAGGTCAAAAAAACTGTTTGAGGGACTTCAATTAATGAGCTGACAGCAGGGACAGACCTCACAATGGTTGTGGGAAGGTCACCTTACCCCCCCAAGTCGTGTGTACCTCACATGAAGGAGAGTTTGCATTATACAAGAAAGATGGTGACATTCAGGGTCACATTTGAACTAACTGATCCTGAGGTAGTTTTGCCACAAGGTCCCTAATAATTACCACACTCATGTGTGTCACAGCCTGCATGTTCCACTGCACAACAGAGCCTGTGGCCCCACAGTGCAATAGTTTGTCGAAAAATGTGTTGGGTCTGCAAGGTGCTGAAGTGTTCTGGCTGTAAGTTGGATCTTGGCTCTTTTGGATGTGGGTGACCTACCGACACCACTTGGTCCTGCTGCCTCCATGTCTGCACTTCGGATTCTTTCGGGCTTGGTGAATGTTGGCTTC
>JAODAL010020730.1:0-68709 GCA_025379985.1 Phyllomedusa bahiana
CTTTTATCTATCATTTTCTATCTATCTATTTTCTTATCCTTTTTTATTTTTATATTTTAATATCGATGATTTAAAAATCTATTCCATATACATATGTATAAATATTTTAAATTTCCTATTAATTCTCATCAGGACAGTAGGTATAAAAAAATTGCAGGTGACAATGTTTTTAATATACCCTAGGTCCCCCCTATGTTACACACTTTACACTTATAAAAAAACCTCTGTACATACAAAACATTATATACCACTATATATTTGTTAACCCCCCAAGGCATCCACACTATAAACAACACGTGTTTTACACACTACCAAACGTATATATACATGCTATATTAAAAAAATACATACACTATTTATTTATACATACAGTAGTACATTCGACAGTAATAGCACACTTTTTTAAAGACACACATTAAAAAGACAAACCTATACCACAAAAAGTATAAATTTTTATATAAACACCTTCACAGTATTTTTACAAAACCATACACATTAAAAATTCACACAAATTTAAAATTAGAATATTCCCAACAATTTTTAACCCCTCCACACAGTTAAAACTAAAATATACATCCTCCAGTGTATATATAACACATTACTCCACGGGACACTACATCCTTTGCTTTATATCTACTTGCCCCATCTGCCTCCTATCTTACCACCCATCTTGCCTCGAAAAGTTTACCAATAGTCCTCCTTTTTCCCCCCTCACCTATGTATCATCCCCCACGTATTTTCCCCCTTTTCAACCCCCCCCAAACCTCCGTACAATTACTGCACAAAGCCGCTCTTTCTATGACCCATTGCGTTTTTTCATTCCCTGTTCTCGCTGCAGGGGACATTTTCCCCAAACCCCGGGCCACCTTCCCTTTGCTCTCATCCCACTCCCCCTCAGCCTCCCATTAGAACCCCCTGCAAACCTGCTTGTATTCGTTTCTCTTTTTTGCCCTTTTAAGTGTTGCTCTATGGAACCCCCCGATCCGTCTGCAAAAAACTCATGCTTTTTATGACCTGTTTTCTCCAACTCCCTCAACCTGTGGCCCCCCAGAAACATGGCTCCAGCAACTGCCCGTTTTCTTGCCGCTCCCCCCACCTATGGGGGGCTAACTTCACCACCCCCAACCCTGAGAACGGGCCCGGGTGGAGGAGTTGGCATACTTCTTCCCCAAATGCACTTCCAGTCCTTCCCTCTGCCCCCTCCCTCCTTTCCCCTCCTTTGAGGCCACCCCCCTCAGACTTTTTTCACCCATTTTCATCAGGTGCAGTTGTTAAGACACCCCGGCTCTCCCCCCCGTTTCGGGACATTTTGCCCTGGCTCCCACCTTCCCCTTTTCTGAAATGCCATTTCATCTGGGTGTTTTCAAATCCCCTTTTTGATGACCCCATGTCTCCTTTGCCTCACAGTTTTTTTCATTAACCTCCTTCATGGCCTCTCGCATTTTACTAAACCCCCCAAACCCAAAAAGGTGGGAACTCTTGGACTGGTTTCTGTCATCTTTCCTAAATTTCTAATTTCACTAATTCTCCTTATGCTTTCTGACAATCTTATTCCTTCATTACATTAATTTCAGCCTTCTCGGGGACAAACTGCCCATCTCAATTTACAGAAATATCGCTCCATTAATCTCGGGAATCCAGGCCCATACAGTCCTCATCCCCCCCAATTTCCTTCTCCTGTCCAGAAGGTGTCAAAGTTACAATAAAAACTTCACAACCCCCCTGGACTGTTGGCAACTCAAACACCGCACCACCAGAGTCGACGCCCGCAGCCCTTGGCAAAACCCCTCAGACTTTTTTTCTCCAGGATGTTCTGGTGTGTGCGGCCTGGGAGAAAGTCAAAGCTCCTGCGGGGACTTTCTCCACTAAAATTCTGTCGGGATTTACACATGCCCTTCCTGCGCCAAACAAAAATATTTCCCTCCCTTATCTCCAACTAACAACAACCAAAAAGCCTCTTGACACCTTCCACCCCCTCCTAAGGCCCCAAAGTCAGGCTCCGGTCCTGACTCGTGCTGAAGCCTGGCCACTACTTCAAAGACAAAATTAAAATACCCGGAAAAACATCACATCACAAATCCCAAAAAATACCCCTCCTGTCCCCCCCCCCCGACGTCCCTAAACTACCGAAGCCCTTGACCGACGACAGGGGGGGAAGTGTCCAGGTTTCTCCTTTGCTCGTCCCACCCCTGCTTACTGACCCTTTTCCATCCCATCTCCAGTCTATTTCTCCGCTGCCCCTCTTCACCTTACTGCTATCTGTAAAAACCCCTCTCTCTCCACTGGGTCTTTCCATCTTCCCTTTAAAACGCCATCATAACCCCTTTACTAAAAAAAACCCCCTTTTGGACCCGTCCGTGCTGTTTAAAAACCGACCATCTCTAACCTCCCTTTTATCTTCCCAAACTCCTGGAACGTTGTTACTCCGCCTAATCCGCCCATCTCTCTGCTACTCTCTTTTGACCCGTTTTCAATCGGGGTTTCCCCACCCTCATCCACGGGATAACTGCCTTAGTTAAAGTCTTTTAAATGACCTCCTAACAGCAAAATCTCGGGTAAATTTATTTTTGTTTTTCCCGGATCTCTTGCAGCTTTGACACCGGGATCCCCAATTCTCAGCATTTTCAGACCCTTGGGCCCCCCAGGACAACCTCTCCTTTCTTGTTTCCCCCTCTTGACCCCTTTCAGTGTTCGTTTTTGGTTCGCCTCCTCCCTTTCCTCTTTTGGGTTGGGGGTTCTCAGGGATCATTCTAGGTCCTCTCCCCTTTTTTATTGTACCAGCCCCCCCTTTGGACAAACCATCAGTAGATTTGCTTTCCAGTAACTCTTGGGGTGACCCAAATTAACACTCCTCCGGAATCACCCAGTTTTGCTCAAAAAAAAACCGTGGGCTGTCTGTCCGCTGTCCCTGCATCTGTCCTCTTCCCTCTGAAACTAAAAATCACTAAGACTGAATTCTTTTCTTTCCGCCCTCTACTAACCAACCCCCCCCCTGCTATTTCTGTTTTGTATGTGGGACCCAAACCTTTCTCCCAGGCGCAGGCCGCGGTAGGGGGGTTTTTTTGTTCTGTCTGACCTTTCCCCTTATCCAATCCCTTGCCGCTCCGCACCTGCACCTCAAAATTTCTCCAAAATCGTCCATTTTATGTGGAAACGCCTAAAACCCCCATTATGCTTTTTTTTTCCGTTTTGTATTTCCCCTTGCTTACGGCCCCTCCTCAAACCCCCCCCAATTGTAGTTGGGGGCAGCCTGGGGGGCCCCCCGCCGCTTACGAGGCCTCCTACCGGAGCAGCTGGTTGCCATCAGTACAGGTACAGATAAATCAGCCTCTACCCATAAAGCTTCCACAGCGCTGCTTCCAATCTCCTCCCCCAGTCTCTGTCTACCCCCTACCCCTGCTCTCCCCCTTTTTTTCTGGGTATCGATACATTCCTCAATCATCCAAACCCCCATGCCCGCCTACAAAATTTCACACGTGCGGCACCAATTCCCGGAAAAAATGCTACCCCCCCGGGCGAAAGGCACTTACAACCCTACAGTTTTAAAAAGGGCCCGAAAAAACATTTCTCGGTTGGCCCAAGATCCCTAACTGCTATACACACATCTGGCACTCCCTGCCCTTGGGCACTCACAGGCACTTATCGTATTGTGTACAGTCTGGGGGGGGTTCATCCATTTTTCATGTTTAAAAACCACCCCTATTTATGAAAATGGGGCCATTGTAAATTGGCATTCTTACCGTTGTTTACCCATAACCCAATGTTGTAAGCCTCAGAGCAGGGCCCTCACACCTTGTGTTCATTTGAAGTACTTTTAATGTGTTTAATGACTGTTGTTTACCTTTAATTTTGTAAAGTGTGCGGAATATGGGCGCTATGAAATAAAGATTATTATTTTATCCTTTTCCCAAGTATTTTATTCACACTTATACATTTACACAAGTATAAACCACAAAAATCCAATCCACACAGTTTATACTCACACATATCCCCCTCCCCATCCAACATATATACCAACAATCCACCATCCACAAGTTTAACTCACACAGTATATACTCCACTATCCATCCTTTCCCCACGTATATACTCAACATTAAAACCATCCATCCACAGTATATATCACACTATCCATCCACCCCTCCCTATCCACACAGTATTTTAAAAATCCCCACATATCATCCAAACCATCCACAAGTATATATCAAATTCCTCCCCTCCACACAGTATATATCACACATATCCATCACCACAGTAGATTTAATACTTTTCTTTATACACCCCATGGAAATAAACAACCCGGGGAAACTTTCCCCAAGGTCTTGTGTGCTGTATTCCTGTTCCCCCGCCCCCCCCTCCCTTCTCCTCCCCCCGTGTCGGGCTCCCCGGCCCCTTTACTTCTTATGCGGGCCTCCCCAGCTCATTTTAAAAAAGGGTTTCTGGCTGCCTCTGGGTGTCAGTGCTGATGCTGCTACAGTGAGAGTACATATGGCTGGGTCTCTGTGACCTAGCCATACTTACAGTTGCTAGAGCAGTGTGGCGAGGGGGGCCTGCAGGGGCCCCCCCCGCTTTAGGGGCCCGTCGCAATTTTGACCGCTGTGACCTCTGTAGCTCCCACTGTCAGCAGCAGGCACTAGAGGGCCTTTCCTTAGGTAGGTTTTTAAACCCTTTTCCCGCATTTTAGTAGTTTAATGTAAAGTTGTGAAGGAAGTAGGGTTAGCTCAATTCTGAGCCTGCTTAAACCGGGAGTGTAGCTGTTAATTCAGTATATGCAGTGGGCCCTAATTTAGAAACCCCCTCTTGCCATTTAATCAATTTTATTTTAATTAAGTCATGTCCAGATTCATGGTTTTTAGTATTGTAAATTTTTTAAATTTCTGCTTTGTTTATTCCTAGTTTTCCTTTGTCTCCCTGTAAGTGTGCTCTGAGGTTTTAGCTCCCCCCTCCTTCTAGCCTCCATCTTTCTGTTCGCGAAGCAATGTTTACTCTTCCTCGCATCAGCTCTGAAAAGTTATCATCTTTTTCCCCCATACTTTGGTGTAAACTACAACATCGCTGGAAATTTAAAAACCCCTTTTGGGGGTTTTTTATACACGCCGGACGTCGATTTGTCCTGTCTGACAAGATTGCTGAAGTAAGTTTAAGTTTAATACAGACTTCCATTCCCACTGGGCCTGTTTAAATTCACCTTGTGTCAGATATGGGTCAGAATAGTGAAAAGATGGTTTAGAAACACGAAGCTCAAAATTTTCAGAGAGATTACCACATAAGCTGCAGTGGTGACAGTAAAACAAAGTGTCGTGTGCTGTGTGTATAACAGTGAAGCCAAACAGAGCATAGCTCTTCTAGAAGTCATCCTATTCTCCTGTTATATCCTGTCTGTGTCAAAATGGTGCAGGCAGCACCACCACAGTGCCCCGTGACCAGTGCAGCAGCAAGATGATAGGAATCCTATCCCAACTAGTGAGAGAGCCAAGAGCCCGACTCACCCTCATGGAAGGTCAGAGAGAATCTTGAAAACTAAAAAAATGAATACTTTTGAAGCTACTTCAATGGGAAAAAAATGTTAGTCTTTCTCCCCCATCTCACAGGGTGTTGTAATGAAAAAAATACTAGAAGGAGTCCAGGGGGCAATTCTGAATGTTGAACACTATGCAATTAAAAGTTCGATTATGCAATGTTTTACGAAGTTAATTTCCCAGATTATCACAAGAATTGCTAGCCCTTTTCCAGGCCTTAAATGAAGTGAAAAACCTATATGTGAAAAAGTCAAATTCTTTTCAAGAAAACCCAAACGATGAAAGGGACATCTCCTGCGTTTCCAAAACTACTAAGCATTCCCAAAAAAAACATCTAAATCACAATTTCAAAATATTTACCTAGTGAAGGCTTTAAGAGCAGTGAAGAAGTACTAGAAAACAGGCAGAGTTTGCACAGAAAAGGGTAGCGATGGAAGCAGAAATGGAAATTCTGCAGAAACAATGTGAACACGCCACAGCCATGGCAAGATTAAAGGTTCTAGAACTAGCTGCTAGTGGAAGTGAAGGAAGCAGCTCCAGCTTATGTGAAGTGGACGTAGAAGACCCTGCTAAGCACACAAGAGCTAAGCCAAAACAGAGAATCTCTGATTTCCACCAACGTTCCTGACAGTTCAGATGTTCCTCCAGCACAACAAAGCACAGATCCTTCTGCAGATCCCTGCATTCGAGGTCAGTACAGTCCTGCACCCATGCTTCATCCTGTATCTCCTTCACACATTAAAATGCACCAAGGCCATATACCTCTGCAACCTCAATACAAAGAGACCAAGGTCCAAACCAATATGCCAGTAAGTTGTCCAGCCCCTGACAACCATGCCGATCCAGCTTCACATATAATTGAATGTGAACCTGCTCTTACAATGAATGCCTATGCAGCTCCATATGTCCCTTTGTCTCTAAATCAGACTACCGCTAACAACCTGATCAGCACTACTCAGCCTACAATTACCTGCCTGAAGTCAGAAAGGTCAGACATGTCAGAGTTTGCAAGGTTCATGGTCCGCTCGTGATCTTACTAAAACAGGCCTCACTAGGTTTGATGACCGGCCTGAGAAAAACAGTTCCCGGAAAAAAAAAAAAAAAAAAAAAAAAAAATGTGCCTTCTGAACCCGCAAAATTTTTTTTTATATTGGCATTACGTGCAGAAGGAAAATGGATCTGCTAGCAGATGGTTGGGCCCCCAGTCTACAGAACCCTGTCAAGGGGACTCAGGCTGTTCATATTGCAAAATTCCCCGTGGAGGGTTTGTGGGGTGCTTTGGGGGAGACTTGAAAGGAGCTTTTTGGGGGAAAATCCTGGGAAAAAAAATAGATAATGCTTGTTTACACAAAATTCAAAGTTTTTCCCCAAAAAAATTGGCAAAGCAATTTAGGGAAAATTTCCAAGAAAAATCCCGTGATTACTCTTGGAGCTCCAGTTTTGGCCCCAAAGGAAAAAACTTACCTGGGCCCCAGTTACCGGAACTTTCTCGTGGGGTTAAAAAAAAGTCTTTCCCAAACTTTAAAACAATATTTTAAAAAAAGTGGACAAAGCCCTTGGGTCAAAATACAAAAAAGGGGGTTACCACCCTTTCCCCTTTTCCCCCATTCTCCTATTTTGAGTTTATAAGGAACATTGGCAGAGTCCCGGGAAAAGACCCAAGCTTTTTCTAAAAGTGGGTCTGGCCGTCCTTCCTCATTCCTCCTTTTGTATGGGCGTTCCCCCGCTTTTTAACTACAGGTATCGTAGGGGACCAAAATCAGTAAAAAAGAGCGTTTTTCCTGGCCTAAATCATCTCCGCATAGGCAGTCAAAGGGGAGGAAAATTTAAAATCCAAATCGTCTATGCCCAATTCACTGGGAAAAACCCCCCCCTTCAAGTTTAAAGCATCGGGTTCAGAAAGAAAAAACCCCTTCTGGAATGCAAAGGCTTTTTTGAAAAAAAATTTGGGGATATGTTACCCAAAAGTTGTGCTTCCCCCAGAAATTTTTCTAAAAATTGTTAAAAATGTTTTTTAAGTTTTATTGAAAGTGGGGCATGTTGGAAAATGTGCAAAGCACTTAAACCATCTCAACACAGCACAGAGCCACCCTCCAGTCACCCCGGGGGCCGGGGGGTAGCAAAGCAAAGGCAGGGGAGGGAAAAAAAGGCCAAACTGTAAATCCCACCCCCCAAAATTTTTTCCCCAAAGCACAGAAGTTTGTGGCAGGGTGGATTTTTTTAAAATCTAATGTTTTAAAAATCACATTTAAATCACGTTTTTAAATCACTATCAGTAAGGCTTGATTTAAACATGATTTAAATAAAAAATTTCTCCCTAAACTAGTTCTTGTTTTTTTTAACATGCAAGTAGATAAAGATTTTTAGAATCATTTTATATTATTTTTTCTCCCCATTTAAGGGGTTAATCTTTCATTTTTGGGACACCACTGTTCTGTTGTACTTGGGAAAGGAAAAAAACTGCCCTTAATAACAATTTAAAAAAATTTTATTCAACTAAAAACAATAACAACATTACACAAAAGGTTATTTGCTTAAACAAAAATCCATGTTTGTTAACAAATTTTGGCTAAACAAAATATATAAAATATATATTTTAAAAAAAAAAATTTAGAAAAAAAAAAAAAAAAAAACCCAGCCCGGACACATAAAAAATTTAAATCTCGTCCCTGTGTCCTCTGTGCTCACTTGTCGTCTCTTCATCTATCTTCTTCTTTGTTCCTATTCATAATTGGAAAAAAAAAAACAAGTTTCCTGCTTTATTGGGTCCCAAACCCCGATTTCTAATTTTAGAATGAATGATAAAGGAGAGAATTTCTTTCAACCCTCAGAAGAAGCTACTGTTTTTTAAAAGTGAAACATTACTTGAACAGTCCTAAACCAAGGCTTAATGACTTCCCCCAGTTTACTGGTGTGACCTTCCTTAAAAAAACTTCGAAACATATATTTTTTAAGGGTTTCCCCCCTTAGCTCTAAGTTTATTATATTGGCATTAAGGGGGGTGATTGCGGAAAACCATGCATAGCTAACTCCCCCTTCCTCAGACTTAGGTTTTCCCCCGATATTGGATATTGCAATTTTTCCAAAAATGAGGGGAGTCAGTGCTTGTCCATTGTTTGTTTACTGTTGAAATTTAATTCTGTCCTGGTAGTTCTTTTTTTTAGTGTTCACTCAGTTCCTTCCAAATTTCAACAGCATCCGAATAAAACAGCTTTTTTTCTGTTTTTTGTTTAAGCTTGAGGAGGGGGTTTTCAGGAGCTCGCATATGTTCAAATTTCTCTTAAGCCCAATTTTGAGGTTTTTGGCCGTGACAGTCCCCTTATTTTATCTCGATTTTTTCACAAAGTGCCCCATCGAATAGGCCATTTTTGATATCTGCTAAAACAGTCCCCACAAGTTCATTAACATCTTGTGGGAGCGTTAGCGGGTTCCCCATCCTTTTTCAGGCTGTGCAGCAAATGATTATTACGGAAGTATTTGCAATTTCAACAACATTAGCCTTATTTCTGGAAAACATTTAAGTCTTTGGCTAAGAGGTCAGCAAATGAGCACTGAAACCCATATGTTATTAGCAGTTTGTATTCCCTCCCTCCCTTTTCTAAATCTCTTCATTTGGATAGTTTGCAGCATTGTCAGTGCCAAAACTGGTACTAGAATTTGAATTTTTTTCACATGTCGTTTAGCTTTTATCCCCTTCTTGTAAGTTTTCTGTGTGTTTGCTTTTCCCTGACGTATCAGTTTTTTGTGAAGGAAGTTTTTACCTTCTTGTTGTTATACAAGCCCCTACAATAGATCATTGGGGGCTTTATCCCCCATAAATACTTAGGTTAACAATTTTCCCTCAGAGTGTTGCACATTGTCCATTTTCTTCTGGGTTTCCCAGTTTCCCTCAACATCAGCTCTGCTGGGGGGGGACTGTACCCTGGTCTCAGTGACTGAACCAATTAAGAAATGTGGGTTTCAGTCAGACGGAAAGAAGATTTTGTTCATAAAAAAATGGGCAATTTTTTCATCAATCAACTCTTTTTCAAATTGCTAGTTCTTACAAAAACCTATTTTGGGTGGTTAGGAGGTAAAGGTTTTTTTTTCCCTTTTTGGGTATGGTTATGTGGCTTGGGTGTCTATGTGTGCTGCTGTAATAAAGCACTATCCTGGAGGGTTAATTTGAAACTGTAGAACGGAGTGGTGTTTGGAGGTGGATAGTTTCCAGAATCCATGAATTCCCCCTAAAAAAAAAAAGTAATGCTGTTATTTTATTGTTTATACAATTTCTGCTTATTTACACAAACATCACTCCCCCTGCCCCAAAAGGAAATTTGTTTTTCTTCATCATAACTGACCAAATGCGTAACATGAAGTAATAAGAAATATAATTTTTCTCACCTGACAGTTCGTCTATAGAAATAGGATTCAATAAAAATGTTTTCCAACCCTGAAGATCTGCCTTTCGAATTTTTTTTTGGTCATTTCATCACCCACTTTCATATGTTCCCTCATTCGCGCCCCCGGGCCCTTGATCTCTTTGTTGCTCTTTTGTTTTTGCACGCATGCCTGCCTTACCGTAGGCAAGGGCTTCTTTAAAAATTTTCCCAAACTGGGTTTTTTTAGGGCCTGCTCCATTATAAGGAAAAATTTAAAAAAAAAGACGTCACAAAAAAACAGATCCAATTGTCTGTCTGTGGCTATGCTGCATATTGTGTTCAAAGTTTCATTTCTTTTTTTGTCTGCTTGCCCCCTCCCCTCCACTTAGTTTCACATTCTTCTTGGTTGTGCAGATTTTTCCCCACCCAAACAATCAAAAAATATTGTCTAACTTCTTGGATTTGGGCATGAAGGGGTTGATTCTGAATTTAGGTTTGAGAACAATGGGTTAAAGGCTTTTTCTCAAACTTTTCATTTTTGTAAAAACATTTTTTTGCTGTGAAGAAGGGGCTGGGCCCTCTGCGGGTCAAATTAAGTTTGAGAAGGTAAGTAAAGCGAGCTCTTTAAAAAAGGAAGAAACTGCCCATTAATCCTACAGAAACTGGGAAAGAATGGCTTGTGAATGTTACCATAAAAAGCCTTTATTCTATGATTTAAAACAACTCAGTTTATTCTGATGGAAGAACCTTTTGGAGGGTAAAAATTTTTCCTAAAAAAAGGTTTATTAAAAAAAAAACCCGTTTTTAAATAAAAAATCCGTTTTTTTGATTTTTTTAAAAAAAAAATTATTTTTATCCCCCGGTTTGTGGTGAAGGTCCTTGATAAGTCGTGTGCAAAGTTTATGTTTTGTCAACGTTTTAAAGGATCATCCAAAAGAGTCCTAAGGGGTTTATGCCATATTGGGGATAAAAGAAACCGATCACTTGAAAGATCTGAACTTTTTTAATTTGTTAACCCTTAAAGGGAGACACCTTCCCTTAACTTTGGGTACCTGAAATGGCACACAGAGGTCCGGAAAGAGACCCAGATATCATGGTAGCTTCACTCGACAACAAGGTCGGGATACCCTTCCAACATTTTGTTGAATAAACCCAAAATTTTCCCGTCAATAGAGAGAAATTCCCTAGCCAGAAGTGGCTCTTCATCAACTCTCTAAGGTCTATAGTCATGAAAACCTGTTTGCAAGAACGCAAACACCTAACTTCTGCCGGCAGAGACATTCTCCCCGGGGATACCCCAAGGACCCCCGAAATAAATGGACCCATGATGCTCCGTTGCTCAAGCCTTGTTTAGGGGGTGATCATGGGGAAAGTTTGATAGAGGGGGTTTAAGGCCCACTAAGATTTCCTATTTAAACCCATTTTTCCCAAAATGGTGCGCACCCATTTTCAACCATGTCCTACCATTACTGGGTAAAAGAGAAGCTCACTGTAGTGACAGCCCACATGATCTAAAAATTTAAACATTCCTCTTCCTTGTCCTGGGAAAGACAGTTTTGGATCAGCGTCTTTGTCTAACATGAAGACAACAAGCTAGCACCTGCACGAGAAGAAAAGGGAAATTTCTTAAGATTATGGAAAGGGATTTTGGGCCCAAGATGACCCCCAACAGCTGGGTAGCCCCCACACCCTTTCGCACTCCAAAGGGCAAAACCCCAAAACAATCTAAAGCAAGCTTTGCTAGATTTTTCCCTTTAAAAAAAACCCTTAAAGGGGAAAACCGGGAAATGGAGAAACATTACGTAGACTTTATCAAACATATTTGACAGGCCCTGCAAAACCCTGCACCACCATGAGGAAGGAGAAGAATCTTTGTACCTCCCATTTTTTGGGTGTTCCCCCCTCGAAAACCTAAACAAATTAGAGTTGTTTTTGTTTCCAGTGTCAGCATAAAGGAAATTTCTTCAAAACCGCTCCTCAGGGGCCCCAATCTCAAAACATCCCTGGAGTGTTTTAATCCGTTTCCCTCAAAACCCCATTGCAGTAATGGTGACATACGCAAATGTTTCACTGCTTCTCGGGGGGAAAGACCACGGGAACTACCTTAGTTTCCTATGGAACAAGGACAATAAATCAACGTGAAGTCTAGATACCATAAAGGTACATGTTTTGGAAAACACCCCTCTCCTGCCGTAGCTTATGGACTGAGAAGAACCGCCCAAGCAGGAAGAAGGATTTGGACCCCGACGCTCGTCAGTTTTTGAGAAAAACTTTTATGGGTATGGTTAAATCATTCCCCACCCGCAAAGAAGCAATTGTCTCTTTACCAGAACACGGAAAAGCTGCTGTGAAAAACCAGCTTTAAAGTCACTCTAAAAGTCCAGAGGTTATGGATGCATTTCCCTTGGTTGATCATGCTACCAATTTGAAGAACCTTTAAAACTTGGTTTGTTCGCTCCCCTTCAGCGCAGCCCAGGTTTACTGTGGGACGTCAAACAAAACATGTTTACATTTCCCAATGTACCCTGTAACAAACTTTCACTAAACGGGAATTTGTTGTTGTGAACAGTGTCTAGCCCTCTTGGATTTTAGCTCCCAAACACATTTATGGTAAAATGTACTGAGCAGCTAACTACAGAGATGTAGACTGGGGGCACCAGCTACCTATGGAAAAACACGTTGGGTAGCGGAGGGAAATCTTTGAAAGTGTTTTGGGCAACTTAGGGCCACGTTGTTACGTTTCCATTTCCTTTTACAGTGCTGTAAGGAAAGAAATTCATGTCTTCTCGGGGCATCCTGGAAGCCCTTGTGCAGTAGCCTATGAGGATGTCTGGGGAGGGCAGCAAGCCACCTGTGGATTTCTCCCAGGGAAAAGCCCGCTGCTCGAAACCTGGCATTCTGTTTTCCAAGACCGAAATGCGAAGCTGTCCCAGAGTAGAAATTGCTGAAGTCATAAAATCTTACGACCTCAATCCAGCTGATGCGGAACAAGATGTTTCTGCTTCGATGTCATTGTCACATGATCCCCCAAGTTTCTTCTTTTTTTCATACCTGGGCCCCTACTACGAAGCCAGGGGAAATTTGGCCGACAAGTTATACGCTCTATAGCACAGTGGTTCCTAAGCTAAGGATCATGATGGAAAGACTCACAAAGTTAATGTGGCTAAAGGGGGCTGACACCCGAAGAAGGATGTTATGTCAGGGAAGCCAGCTGTACCCTTCCCATAACATGTACCCCTGGATTTACCATGAGTTGGTGGAAATGTTGGCATGTTGCGGCTTTCCCCCAAACCGAAGATTTGGTTTCTTTTTGGGTTT
This sequence comes from Phyllomedusa bahiana, assembly GCA_025379985.1. Classification (NCBI taxonomy): domain Eukaryota; kingdom Metazoa; phylum Chordata; class Amphibia; order Anura; family Hylidae; genus Phyllomedusa; species Phyllomedusa bahiana. The sequence goes on from JAODAL010020730.1 coordinate 13,196, forward strand.
TTTTTTCCCATTGGGTTCTTTTTCGGAAAGTACTGTTATAAATCTAGACTTTAACGTTTAATTTTGATGTTTTTCCCTTTCTTTTCGGTTTAGGAACATTTGTTATTTGTATTATAGTGAAAACTAAAAAATTTCAGACGGGGAGTGTCAGTCCCATGACTTCATGGTTATAAAACAGTATTGTAATTTCTATTACTGTTTGTATTTTTCCTAAATTTGTCCCCCTCGTCTTCCTGTATTTGTTGGGTTTCATCCCTCCTTCTGCATTCCCCATTTTCTGTCTCATGAAGCCCGTATACTCATCTCTGATGCTCTGTAAAGTTATCATCTTTTTACCCACTACTTTGGTGTAAAAAAACAAACTTTTACCCGAATAAACTCCTGTTGGTTCTTCATACATTTGGAGCGTTAGTTTATCCTGTCTGACAAGATTGCTGAAGTAAGTTTACAGTTTAATACAGACTTCCATTACTACATGGGCCTGATGAACTTCACACTTGCTGTCAGCGTATTGAAGTCAGAATAGTTAACATGACCATGGAATCTAATTGTGTGAGGAACCGATCAGGGGCACACGAGTAGACACAGACTCTGACGCTGTTCCCAACCCACTATCCCTGCCTTTTGGCGAAGACTGCGAGATACATTAAGTAGGTAAGTACACAAGATGCAGACCAAAAAAAACAGTAAACCAATAACAAAGGGCAAACTAGCCAGGTCAGCAAAGTCGTAGAAGCAATACAGAATCACCAAGCGGGGGAAAAATCGGTAGGGATAGCCCAAAGGGCATAACAGGTAGCAAGAAGGTAACGGTAGTTAAAAGGATCAAAAGGAACCGTATAAAAAGGCAAGGAGTAATGGGGACAGGAACCCCTTTTATAACAATGGAGAACAAGGAACAGAGGGGGATAGGTGGGAAAAAACAAAAGACCGGGTTGGAAACAAGGCTGTCAATCAAAAAAACTTGCAAGGAAAAGGGTTTAAATCTGGTGCTTTAGGGCACTTATACAATGTTTTACCTGGAATACTTAAAAAGGCAAAGTTGCACAGAGCAGATATGACAGTGTTCACAATGGGGAAAACAAAAATAAACGAAACTTCGGCCAAGACCGCGGTTTTTGTTGCAACCGCCATGGCTGGCAACCAGAGCTCAAAGCTCGGGGTCTGTCAGGCACAATTATGACAAATTGATTTAAAATGTGTGCCCTCAGTTCGCCCCAAATCCCCTTTTCCTCCCCACCCCGATCTTATTATAGGGTGCCGACCGGTTGTCATGCAGCCTGCCAGGCTGCCATCTTAGTATTCCTGTAACCTGTTTAAGGTCATATGAGATCACTATTTTGAAATACTATTGTTTTGCAGAATAGCATACAAGCAATTGTACACCATAGTATTCCAAGTACGCCCAAGTATCCTAGAGGGACAAAAAGTACAAGTGAAAAAAAGAAGTTTTAATAATATTAAAAAGTTAAAAAAAACACCCCTCTTTTACCATTTTACAAATAGAAAAAAAATACTAAATTTGGTATCACCAAATCTGTAAAAGTCCAATGTATTAAAATATAATATTATTTATCCCAAACGGTGAACACCTTAGAAAAGAAATACCCAATGCCAAAATTGTGTTTTTTTGGTCACTTTGCCTCTCCAAAAAAATTAGTATAAAAATTTATCAAAAAGTTACATTCGCCCCAAAATGGTACCAATAAGACTACACTTCAGTGTGCAAAAATACACGAAGACATAAACAAAAAATCTCTCCAGCGGGAGGAGGTTAAATTGCTTTATTGTTCAAAACTGCTGACAAACCTCCCTTTTGCATTGATCTAAATTGCCTGGGAAAAACCTACGTCCTTTTTGAGAATGGGTACAATTTTTGCCCTATGCCAGTCTAAGTACATTATGCCAGTCACTATAAAATCTCTAAACAGGGTACAGAAATAACTCAACTGATCTAAGAACTCATGGGTGGAGTTTGTCTTTTCCCAGAGGCATGATCTATGTTTTTTCTTTACTACTGCACAATGGTAATTGGTTTGTATCCAAATTGTACTGTTTATGGTGAACCTTACCACAAGAACGCATGGCAGTCAGTAGCCATGTTGTCATTTTTTAATACTATTATTATCCTAATGTTACTTTTTTTAAGAACGACCCTTGCACTTGGACCCACCCGGATAGTTTGGGGGGTTTTCTTTGCTCAGGATCGCCATACTTGGTAGAACTGTAAATGGCACACCAACATATGTTACTCCGACACCAGGCTCCTTTTGAAACTGGCTTCGGCCATCTTTATTCAGGCACAGGAACATAAACAAATACACAATATAAACCTTGGGTTGGGCCCCAATAAAAATTTACAGTCCTACAAAGTGGTCTGGGAATAACATCCAGCCCCTCCCATTTAAAATAAGACAGTCATATACTCAAGGGGGCTCTCTTCAAGCCTGGGGTTAAGGAACTCCTCTCTCCGGCTCCACTGTTGCTCTAAACTTCAGGCAGAAAACCACAGCCCCTGATCACATGGAGTACCAGGCTTTTTATAGGCCTCCAGGGACCTGCCAAAAGCCTGTTCTGGAACACAGGGAGTAGGAACCCCCCCCCAACACTTTGCCTACTCTCGTAAACCCTCCCAAATCGTCTGAAAGGCCTACAACTTAAAAATGGGTCCAACCACTTACTGTGGCTGAAAACTACTGAACGGTCCTACCCCCCCAAGGGCCAGTAACCTTGGTGACTGTACTTTCAGGTATCCCGTTTATCCCCTTAGTGGAGAAATATACGACCCGCTGAGGGTTTCGTGCCACAATATATAGATGTATATACGTTGAAACCCGAAAATTTAATACATATATAAAAAAGACACATATGGATGTTTTTCTCACTATCGACATGAAATCAGAATAACCCTTTCCCGTTTATGTCAAATTTGATTACCAAAAATTTTATTTACCCCAAAGCCAGAATAATGGAGAGGAAATTTTTTTTTAAAGGGATTGTAAAGTCAAAAATTTAATACATTTTATTTTTATTTGGTGCATTGCCCCTTTAAAATTATACTTGGGTCAAACATTTTAGATATCCTTCCACAAGCTTCTCACAATAGTTGGTAGGAATTTTGGCAAATATAAATAATTTTGGTTCCTAATTGACCTAAAACAGGTAAGGTTTATTAATAATAATTATAATTTTTATTTATATAGCGCCAACAAATTCCGCAGCACTTTACAATGTGGAGGGTATAATTACAGACAAAAGACAGACATTACAAAATGAAAGCTACTTACAGGTGAGACATAAGATGTGAGGGCCCTGCTCGCAAGAGCTTACAATCTATGACGGTGCCTGGGAGAGACAGAGGGGGAGAAGTGCTAAATTTACAATGGCCCAGCCATGTTTTATAAGTATGGGGAGGTTTACATAAAAATTGGGTGAACCTGCCACCATGACAGTACATTTATATACAGATAAGTGCCTGTGAGTGCCCTAGTGTAGGGAGTGACAGAAGTGTGTGTGATAGAAGGTGTGGGTTAGCAATTAGTTATCTTGGTAGGCTTGCTTAAGAAGATGTATTTTAAGGATACTCTTAAAGCTGCGAAGGCTGGGATTGTGCCTGATGGTACGTGGTAGGATGTTCCAGAGAATGTGTGCAGCACGTGCAAAATCTTGAAGATGGGCATGGGAGGTTCGGATGATTGTGGTCTGTAGTTTGATGACCGTAGCTGAGCGGAGAGAGCGGGCAGGGTGGTAGACAGAGAGGAGGGAGGAGATGTATGGGGGTGCAGCGCTGTGGATAGCTTTATGGGTGAAAGTAATTAGTTTATGCTGTATTCTGTACTTTATGGGCAACCAGTGCAGCGAGTGACACAGGGTAGAGACATCAGTATAGCGGCTGGAGAGAAAGACAAGCCTGGCTGCTGCATTCAGGACAGATTGGAGAGGAGAGAGTTTACAGAGAGGTAGACCGAAAAGCAGGGAGTTACAGTAATCAAGACGAGAATAAATAAGAGCCACAATGACAGTTTGAGTTGTTTCCACAGTGAGAAAAGGATGGATTCTGGAGATGTTCTTGAGGTGCAGGTGACAGGAGCGGGCAAGGGATTGGATATATGGGGTGAAGGACAGATCAGGGTCTAGCATAACCCCCAGACAGCGGGCCTGTTGCCTAGGTGTTATGATAATGCCACACACTGAGAGAGACATAGCAGATGGGGGTTAGTTTATCCTGATTTCATGTCAGATGGTGAGAAAAACATGCATATGTGTCTTCTTATATAGTGTATGTAAACTTCTGGTTTCAATTGTAGATAGATATTTTTATAGCTTCCATATAGATACTTCTATAGATACCACCTATAGATCCCCCTAACCCTAATCTATATAGTGAATATATAAATGTGTGTGTACTGTATATATATATATATATATATATATATATATATAAATATATATATATATATATATATATATACACACACACATATTATACATATATACATATACATATATATACATATATATATATATATAATATATATATAATATTATATATATATATATATATATATATATATATATATATATATATATATATATATATATCTGACTGTAAATCATCCGATAGACCTAAAAAGAAAATCCGAGCTGTAGTCTACACAGCTCAGATTTTCTGAGAACACGATTGAAATTCGAAAACCGGCTCAAAAAACTTAGAACATGTTCTATGATCCATCATATTTCACTTGAAAACGGCAGATTATAGGACTCTTCAATTGAATGGACGTCCAAAATCCCAAAAAAGTGGCAAAAAAAAAAATGGGACAAAAACCGGTACAAAAACTAAAACTAAGTGTAAAATATTGTTTGGGCTCTGATTAGAATCCAATGAGTATTTCAGCCTCTGCTGTTTGGACGAAGGCCATGTTCACACGGCTTATTTCGCAACGGATTTGCCACCGTATTTATGGCCGCAAATCCGTTGCGAAATCAGTTACAAACAAGTAACTGCCCGTTTTACATTGATTTTAATGGGAAATACGTGTCGTCGCAATCCGGCCGCAAAAACAATGTGCATGTCAATTATTTCCGGACGGATTCAACAACTATAATGAATGGGGATGGTGAATCCGTCGGGAAATGAATTCCAAATAAGTGCCACAATTAGTGGCACTTATTTGAAACTGATTTGCACCTGATTTCGGAACGTATTTACAATCGGCAATCCGACGTAAATACGTTCTGAAATAAGCCGTGTGAACATTGCCTTAGACTCTAGAATATTTTATGTAGCCAGTTTTACTTTTCTGAAACTTTAGGTTGAGGTTGTGCAAACATTATATCGTTTAAATATGGTTGTCCTCGAAAAAACTTTCATAACAGCCAAGAAACTAACGTAATTTCTTATTTAACGAGGACGCTAATAAAGCTCATTGGTGGATAACTGGCTTACTCAGTTGAAACACTTTCAGTATTAGATTGCTGAGAAGTGCAAAACATACATAACAGAACATGGTTATTTGTCTAATGAGAGAGCAGGTTTACTAGAGGTGAGCCTCATAACGATGTTTGTACTTCACTGAGTGTAACACATTAATTTTCTGAGCTCCTAACAATAAACCATAGTCACCTGTAAAGTTAACGCCTCAGCAAATTGCTTGGTGTCATTAATTAAGATTCAACATTTGTGTCACAGCAGGGGACACACAACAATGTATGACACAATAGCTCTGACAATGTAAAGCACAAATGGCAAGGAAAAAGTATATTCTGCTATATTATTTCTGCCTCAACAAGCTTTTTTCCACTATCAAAATACTGTGTGCTCTATGCCTAACCTAACCTGCATGAAAAGGTACCATTAGTGATATAATGATGTGTGTGTACTATTAGTGATGTAAGTTCAGCAAATACTCACATAAGTTCAGGGGGAAGAGAGCTAGGCTTCTAGAAAGCAAATGAAGAAAGCATTCCTTAAGTTCAGATTCGACCCAATAAAGAGCCTTGAAACATGACTATAAAGCAAAGCAAATGCAAGACAGCAATGTATTTGGTAAAATTCTTCATTTACCTTTCCCTACATGTAAAAAGCCAATCATCGTGGTGAGGAAACCACTTTGAGTTCACTAATATGGATATAAAAGTGTGAGGATATTATATTATACAGGGAAAACCGAAGGCGCCAGTATAATGGAATAGTCCATGAATTGTAGAGAAGTGTGTTTGTCAAAGATTGCTTTTTTTATGAGAGTCTTCTATTTGTATAAAAGATTGTAACAGACCGTCCCATCTTGTTCCTCTTAAAGGATACATTTTTCATTCTTTTATTTAAGTAATTATGAAACACATTTGGAATTAGCAGAGAAGCTCAGACAGTAATACATGTATTTCCATGCTCATTGCTTCCAATTGAAATTCAACAGTGGAGGGCATTTAATGTTGCTAATTAAGATGCTTCTAATGTATGATTTAATACATTTTTTATTGCTTTGGCTCCATCTCCTTGAACAAATTCTACTTTACAGTAAAATGTACGTCCTCCCTTTTAGAAATTAAGGACCCAGCGCAAATTAGCAGAATTCAGTGGTCAGGTTCATGTTTAATCCATTAATGCTTATTATCATACCTGATTTTAGGCCATGAAGTGTCAAGCACAGCTTTGATTAAAGCAGACAGAGGGAAAGCAGTATGAGGATGAAGCTGAGTATCCACATACATGTTTACATCAAGAAAGAGAGGGTACTTGTACTCATTTTGTTGTAGTAGAATAATACATTTGTTCAGACCACCTTAAATTATAGGAATGTGTATTACAGAGACGCTCATTGAAAACATTATAGGCGGCATGTATGAACGGGGCTGCGCCAGACATCTGAGTCTTTCCAGCCCGTTATCAGGCGCAGCCCAATTCATACATGTTTAAATGTCCTGTGTGCCATTATCAAGCACATTACATAGCGCCTGCGGCACTTTGTATTGCGCCCAATCTCGGGGGGGCGTGTGGGAGGCGGGGCACACTACAACCATAGCGAAGCTACATATTTGTAGCTTCGCTACGGCATTTCTAAGCGCATTACTGCTGTAACAGATATACCACTTTTATAGTGGTGTACCTGAGCCAGAAATGTCTCATTTTAGACTAAAATTATACAAATGAAATTTGGCGTTAACATGCCAAATTTCATATATGTCGCCCTATATGTGTGAATGTAAGGTAATGAACAATTACCAGTGGCACCTTTTAGAAATTGATTAGGATTTAAAAGAGAGAACGAAATTACCTCCGATAATATCATTTAGACGCTGTAAAAACATCCGGGAGGAGTTAGTACATAGTAGCTATGGAAAAGTAAGGAAAATTGGCTAAAGGATTTAGTCTCCATTAGAAACCACAAGTGTGGTAATTGTTCATTTTGTAAATATATGAAAAAAATGATAAATATATACAGCTCGGTCAAATTGAACATAGGATAAAAGATTTTATAACTTGTCATACCGACTTTGTGGTATATGCGATATGATGTAAGTGCGGTTTCTAGTAGGAAGTTAGGTGATAGACATAAGAAGCTATTGCAGTTAGAATCTAAATGGATTCTGGATACAGAAGCACTCGGACCTCTAGGATTGAATGATAGGAACGATCTATCTTCATTTTTATAATAAAGGTAACAATGTAATAGTCTGGTTTTAGTATGAAATATATGTTTTGTGTTATATGTTTAATGTATTGGGTATTGTTCAATTGGTTTTGTTCAAGTAACATCACGGTGGAGTTAAATAGACGTGTTTACATCCTATTCCCCGTCATGCCTTGAGAAAGCGTCGGAGGACGCGTAACGGCTGTGGCTGTGGCTGTGAAGTGTGCCGATTCCCTGATATATTTTTACAATAAAAGGATTTTGCAGAAGAAAGTGGGTGAGTGCCGTAAATATTTTTCTAAAGGACTTGGATTTCAATTGTGCTACTTTCTTATTACTGAGCACCACCCTGCTGTATTGATTGAGCGGACATATATATATATATTTTCCTCTATACATTATAAGAGACTGCAGAAATGTCACCTCTTTTTCTTCTGTGTGTGGATGTTTGAATTTTGCTACTATCTATTGAGGTTAGTGCACAGATACACTGCACGGATATATTGTTTCAAATAATAGAGACAGCTGTCTCTGATAACGGTATGGAAGATGCTGAGAAAAATGTCCATTTAAATTCACTAGAAATGGACAGGGAGGATATCGGCACATTTTTTACCCAATGCAACACAAAGGAAGAAATCAAAATGATAAGTAAAAGATCTTTGGAACTTAAAGTGATGCAATTGGGAGAAAAAGAGGTTTGTTTGTTCTGGACAAATAACACATTACGATCATATGTGGAGAGTGAACGTTCCCCAAGAGGGCTACGCATGTATAAGGAAATCTCACAGTTCCAGGACGATCCTGATTTCGTAATGGTGGAAGAAAGCACATGTGGGGCACTCGTTAACCCTCACACGACTGATTTTGGAGAGGTCAAATGAGGAGTATGAGAAAATATGTGGTGAATTGGAAACAGCTAAAGGGGAGTTAAAAACCCGTTTGACTGAAGCACAATGGAATACTTTTCAAAGGAAAATGGATTAATACCTATTAAATAGGTATTAATACCTATTCAAAATGAAATCAAAGAAAGAAAAAAAGATAAGTTCCTAAGGGACACGTTTGATTTCGACCATGATCGCATATTTTCGTGGAAAAATCACCCAGGAGATAATGAGAGAAAACGGAGGACATTCCGTGATTCCGTGATTTGTGAATAGGAATCAAAGTAAGAAGTTGGATTACTGGACGACGGATTCTGGTTCTGATTCGAGTGTAACTGAAGAACCAATGGAAACATCTAGGACTGGGACTTTGGTGCGTGACAATGTTGTCTCGGCACCTCAGTTCCCTTTAGACGGAGAATCCGTCGAGGGGGGAGTAAAAAGACAAAACTTCCCCATAATGGGGAGTGGTGCCAAGAGGAAGCAGGTCTCTTGGAGGAGGTAGAGAATTCTGCTCCTCGTAATTTCACAAGCAGCGAAAAAGTAAGTTTGACAAATGTTATCAATCTCTCTGATATTAAGATTTCTGAAGCTGGGTTGTCATTACTCTCTAAGGGGTTAAATTTTTGTATGACTAATAGATTTGATTACACAAAATTTCATATAGATCTGAGTAAATCCTTGCGAAAGATCAATTTATATAAAATGTTTCATAATAGACCAGATTCAGCAATAGATTTTAGAACTGAAGGGGAGAAAAATACACAAATAAATAAAATGGGTTTCTTAGTGAGTGACGGTTTATCAACTTTGGATAAAGAAATAGTTGAGAGTTTTTTAGCTTTTCTTGATGAGGAGTGTGAAGACATTGGAGATATAAAGGAAAATGAGATTGAGGAGAAATTCCAAGGTGGAGTGAGATCGTGTTTCTTTCCCCCCTTGTCCCCGGGCTCCACGTTGTCCAATTTTTCGGAAGCAGTATTAAGAGATATGAAAGCACTGGTATAACCTAGGAGTGAAATGAATCTCACTAATGAAGAACTGGAAGCTTTAAGGGAAATTAAGAACAATCAGGGGATAGTGGTGAAGCCCGCGGACAAGGGGGGCAATATAGTTATTATGAATCAATCATGCTACGAAGATGAGGCAAACCGTCAACTGCAGGACAGAAATACGTATGATAAATTAGAGAAAGATCCAACTATTCATTTTAAAGGTAAACTACAAACACTATTACAAGAGAAATTTTTGTCTAACCATCTAGCAGAAAAATTATTTAGGGAAAAACTGTCGAAACCTAAATTGTATTTTTTACCAAAGATTCATAAAGACATGGAACGTCCACCTGGACGACTGATTGTTGCAGGTATAGGGTCAATTACAGAACCAGTCTCACAATATCTTGACTGGTTATTACGCCCGTTATTAGAGAATGTCCCCTCGTTTCTGTTGGATACTAAATCCTTGTTAAAAAATTTGGATACGTTGAATGTGTGCTCGGGATATGGGCTGGCAACCATTGACTTTGTCAGTCTATATACGAGAATAACACATGAAGATGGTATAAGAGCAGTTCGATCTTTTTTGTGTAGATCGAATAGGGAACAAAGTTTCCTTGATTATGTGTGTGATTTACTACGATTTGTGTTGGAACATAATGCATTTTGTTTTAATGAACAGTGGTGTATACAGAGAACAGGACCTGCGATGGGGACTCCGGTCGCACCAACATTCGCAAATCTATTTTTGTCATTTTGGGAAGAGAGTTAAATAATCCTTTTTTAAAACATCTGGTATATTGGTCAAGATTTATTGACGATATACTAATTGTATGGTCTGGGTCAGAGGAAGAATTTGACAGATTTGTAGAGTATATAAATCTGAATGATGTGAATATGCAGTTTACATCTAATTTTGGTGGTAGTAAGGTAGTATTTCTAGATGTTGAGATAGAAATCAGAGAAGAGACTATTGTGGGACGGGGATACAGAAAGCCTAATGCTACTAATGCTCTCTTGCACTATGCGAGTTTTCATTCTGATCATGTAAAAAAATTTCTCCCCTATGGTCAGTTTCTAAGATTAAGACGAAATATTAGCGATTATTCTGATTTTATGGTACAAGCTATGGAACTGGTTGAGAGATTTAGATCTCGAGGGTACGATGTGGTATTAATATCAGAAGCCTTTAATAGGGCAATTAGACAGGATAGGAGGAAATTGTTGTATAAAAAAAGAAAGAAGGGTAAAATGGATAGATTTATTTTCTCCTATGAGTTTAGTGACATGTCTGAATATATAAAGAGTTCAATCAGAAAGCACTGGCACCTTTTAGAGATTGATGAGGATTTAAAAGAGAGAATGAAATTACCTCCGATAATATCATTTAGACGCTGTAAAAACATCCGGGAGGAGTTAGTACATAGTAGCTATGGAAAAGTAAGGAAAAAATTGGCTAAAGGATTTAGTCCCCATTGGAAACCACAAGTGTGGTAATTGCTCATTTTGTAAATATATGAAAAATGATAAATACATATAGCTCGGTCAAATTGAACATAGGATAAACGATTTTATAACTTGTCGTACCGACTTTGTGGTATATGCGATATGGTGTAAGTGCGGTTTCTATTATATAGGAAAAACTATCCGACCATTGTTTAAAAGAATTCGGGAACATCTTTATTCAATAAAAACTGGTAAAGGGGCCCCAAGGTTTCTCTCCCATATGCAGGAAGTACATGGAGGTGATACATCAGAAATTCAGTTTGCAGGGATTGAACGTTTTACCCTAGATAGGAAGTTAGGTGATAGACATAAGAAGCTATTGCAGTTTGAGTCTAAATGGATTCTGGATACGGAAGCACTCGGACCTCTAGGATTGAATGATAGGAACGATCTATCTTCATTTTTATAATAAAGGTAACAATGTAATAGTCTGGTTTTAGTATGAAATATATGTTTTGTGTTAAATGTTTAATGTATCGGGTATTGTTCAATTGGTTTTGTTCAAGTAACATCACGGTAGAGTTAAATAGACGTGTTTACGTCCTATTCCCTGTCATGCCTTGAGAAAGCGTCGGAGGATGCGAAACGGATGTGGCTGTGTCTGTGAAGTGTGCCGATTCCCTGATATATTTTTACAATAAAAGGATTTTGCAGAAGAAAGTGGGTGAGTGCCGTAAATATTTTTCTAAAGGACTTGGATTTCAATTGTGCTACTTTCTTATTACTGAGCACCATCCTCCTGTATTGATTGAGCGGACATATATATATCTTTTCCTCTATACATTATAAGAGACTGCAGAAATGTATACCGGTGCCACCTCTTTTTCTTCTGTGTGTGGATATTATTGTGACCACGTCCTACTTTTAATGTTGGCAGTGTGTAGCTCATGGGAAGATGGCTTGGTGGGTATATATCCATCGCTGCTGTCATTGGTCAAAGGGACAATTTATCAGAGATGCAAAAAGAGATGATTATTGGCTTTCGAGCCAAGGTTGGCAGTATTTCTGAAACTGCTCAGTTTGTGAACTGTTCATGTTCTGCTGTGGTGAAAGTATATGATGAGTGGACAAATGGCACCATTGGTGATTGGTGATGTAGAAACTGCTAAGACTAATCTTCCATTAATGTAAGAGGTGAATATCAGCTATGACAGTGCACAAGGGTGGATGACACAGTATAATGGCGCAGCTCACCATCGAAATGAAGCAAGAGGCTATGATATCTCTAAAACAACAGTTCAATAAACTTTTGTGTTTTAAAGCAGACAGATGGTCACTGGCCTCTTCTAACAAAGTTGTATCAACAGAAAAGGCTTCAATTTTCATGGCAGTATTAGAACGGCATCTCTGCTTATTGGGAAACTGTTGCCTTCTCTGATGAGTCATATTTTCTGCTTCATCAAATAGATGGATATTGGCATGTCAGGCATGAAACATCAGAGAACAAACACCCTGCAACCATTGCTGGAAGAACACAAGCTAGTTGTGGCAACCTTTTGGTCTGGGGAATGTTTTATGGCATTCTATGTGCCCACTATTCCATTTGTCAAGAACTCTCAATCGACTTGGGTATAAATTCATCCTTGCAGATTACAGTACATACATGCTGAGTGTCTTCCCTAGGTGGATGGGATCTTCCAGCAACATACTGCAATATGTCACATGGCTAGAAAAGTCTGATATTGGTTGGAAAAGCATGGCCAACACTCCCAAGTTCTACCCAGACATTAACAAAAATTTAAGCATCTGTGGGACAGCCTCGATTGCTGTATTTGTTCTATGGATGATCCGCCACACTCCCTATGGGATATATGGCAGTTAGCATTGCTTCAGAGGCCTGTGACAACCTACCAGGACCTTTTTGAGTTACTCCTGGCCCATGTAGCTGCTGTTCATGCTACACACAGTGGTTACTCTGGATATTAGCTGGTGGTCATAATAATGGGACTGTACATGCAAGCTATTACTATATTAGAGCAAAAGGGTAAGTTTATTTAGGAAAAACTGTACAATTGAAAGGAGGCTCTAGTACCCAGTTATGCTGCCTCCAGCCTGGATACAAAATGAGATACTGTTGAGTATTAAAGCACACAGGTTCAGTATGGCATACTGTATCATATACGGCGTCCCAGCTGGACCCATAAATGCCTGATTTGCAATAGGGTCAGTTCACATTACAGCATTTTCAGTGCTGGCACCGTCACCGGCAAAAAAAGTGCCATTTCCTGATTGAAAATTCCACGCTTGCCAGGATATCAGACAGAAATGACCTGGACTGCCCGAGGCGAATATTTGCCTCGTATGTTTTATTATTTTCGGCGCGTCAAATAATACTCGTGTAAAATCATAGGGGACTGTGTGAAATATTTTATAGTCGATTTGGACGCTGATTCGGAACATGGAATTCACGCCTAGAATCAGCGTCCAAACCCGCTGTGTGAACACTCCCATATATCGAGTGACTGTGAGAGCCAAGGAAATGTTGCAATATGGCAATTAGCACATTTTTGGGAAACCCTTGCTGTGTTGGGGCGAGCTTTAGCCTGGTGAAAAATGCCGCATGAAAGGCAACATTTCTGTTCCTTGAAGTACTAAGTATTCATTAAAATGGAGCCAATATAAGTCTAGAATGGGTTACTTCTCTCCAGGGGCCCCATAACTGCTGCAGGGGCTACCTCTATTGTATTATACTTGTTAAAAGATCGACCAACACAGCATTTCAATTATTACCTAATATGTCCTAGACATATTCTCCTAAACAGATTGTTTCTGTTCATGACTGTACCACAGCGGTGAGGTAATGGTGTGAGCACAGGAATTCTGATGGTTGGGATCAGAGGTTACTTCTAATGCTGATGTGCCCCATTCAGTAGCACCCACAGTACCTAAGTGGTTTTACAGAATGAGTTCAACTCCCACTGTAAACCCTATGGCATAACTGATCAGTGTGATGGGTAACGATTGCATTTGGGGGCTTAATAATAACCACCAGAAAAGGAGCTATTGGTCTTAAAACTTAACTTTTACTATACTCAAATATATAAAACAGTAATAATTTATAAGCCGTCTCTCAAGAATACTCGCCAGAGCAACAAAACCGGAAAAAAGGGGGAACTATTGGGACCAGTAACAAATTATCCTGTCAGGCCCTACTAGTCAAAAGCTGGTCCCTATCCTAACAAAAATCGTACAGGGGAGTCGCCCTGACAAGGGCGTTCCTGTCCGGAACCTGACCCTTACAGGTCCCTAGCAGTCCCTATGGTCCTGTCCCAATATAAGTCTAGAATATGTTACTTCTCTCCAGGGGCCCCATAGCTGCTGCAGGTGCTCAAAAAATGTTATTATATGTCTTTAGAGAGATATTAGTCTACTTTTATTTGTCTTTGTGTCCGTGCATAGCCTATCAGAGTCTTGACAAGTCTTGCCCAAGCTCTTTGACAAGGGGCTAGATTTTTCAATAAATTAGATCTCTGAGATATTTACAATCTAATTCACACCTGGGAGATGGCATTTAAGATCCACTATGGAAGCTCTAAGTACCTAACCCTGTGCTTAGCATTGTGACCATTATATTCCAAGAATCTGTGAATGATTCCTTCTGGGATCTGCCCTATGTCTGAATTTTGGTGTACGTGGACATTTTTGCATTCTTTCTAGATTCCTCCTATTAGAAATATTTCCTCATGGTCTTGCAATGACTGTACGGAGAATTGCTTGTATGCGTAACTGGATAAATGTTCATTTTACCTGCTTAGTCTACCCTTTCTGGCAAGGGTCTTCCTACTGTACTAAGATGGCCTAATGCTGAGGGTCTTATGGCCATCCAACCTTGTCTATGCTTTGTTAACTGTTAGAAGCAGTTCATTCCACATTCCTCATCCTTGCTGGTTCCACCAACTTTAGATTCCTGAACTTTCTACAAAGGTAAACAGTGTCAGAATGTGACCCGGGACCCACCAGTGGAATTGATTCTACAACTACTGTACATAACTGAACATACTGCATATGACTCTTCCATTCTGTCTCTTGCTCTCTGTCTGTTTTTCCCTGCCTTTCACCCTGTAAAGCTACCTTAGGCCCTTTATGCTCAGGGAGCCACTTGGGGTTTCCTCTATTCCCCTGTGAATCAGTCCGAGCCTGAAGATAAACATGCCTTTTCATCTACCACTGTGGTCCCCAGGTCTAAGCTCTTCAAGTCCATTCTACTTTAAGGCTGAATAAATCTTTTGTAGGGGTTGCATTGTGTTCTGTATGTTACTGCATGAGTTCAGTTATTTGACTCAAACGGATTGCCTTCTGTCCTGATCCTCTGCCTGTCTAGTGCTGCTTGTCATGATTTATTGCTCTTCCTGAGTATGACCTCTGCCTGCACACGTGGTACCGTGACTTTGTGGTACCTCTTCAGTATCATGTCAGCTATTGGTAATAGAGACTTCTCCTGGATAAGTACCAAAAAATTCAGTGAAGCAGCACAACTATATCCTTGTCTTCAATTGGGAAAAGAATGCACAGTTTTCTAGCTCCTGACTCTATAGGACTCAATGATAAACACGCAATCTATGCTCCTCACAGGACCTTCTACTCTGCTCTTCTCTTGTCAGCTCCTCACACAACTGTCTCCAAGACTTTTCCCATGCTTCCCTCATACTCTGGAACTCATTACCACAACACATCAGACTCTCCACCACCTCTACTAGTTTTAAACGCAACCTGAAAACCCATCTCTTCAGGATATTCTACAATTTACAATAACCCTGCTGCCATTACACCATAACTGTCATGGTGCATGCTGCGGCCCCTGTCATGGACCACGGTTGTGTCCTCTGCTACAATCCCCATCTGTTATCCGTTATCTCACTCTGCTGGGCTATACTCACCTGTCCCAGCAACTCTCTCTGCACTGGTGTCGGTGGTCAGTACCATCTATGCATGCGGTGGCCCAGAAGATCTGTATACCCGATGCTCCAAGACTGTGGAAAGTGAAGAACGGTCTGATTTCCATCAGTAACTGTTACAGTACAAACTGACCATAATTATGGATCCTGACGATGTGGTCCTGCCTGACAGCCATAGTGAACTGTCATGGCGTCCACCTGGAGCAACTCTTCCAGAAGCTACAGAAAATTGCCACCCATGTGGGTGAAGTTGTGTCTTTCCTGGTAGCTACACCTGCTCTGCTACCTACTATATCTCTGCCCCCCGCTGCCATGACAAGTCCCAGTCTGCACCTGCTTCTGCCTGCCTGTCACCTCCATACGTGTCGCTGATTCCTCAACCAATGTACCATCCACTTTGAAGTCATGGCTCACCAATTTCCATCTCGTCGAATCAAGGTGGCATTTATCATCATCCAGCTGTCAGATGAAGGCTCGGCCTTGGCCTTGCCCCTCTGGGAGAGTAAGGATCTGCTAACAGGGGATCTTCAGGCGTTCCTGTGCGCCTTTCGAAACATCATTGCTGCTCTGGTTCCATCAAGGCGACTCTACTGTGGGCCAATATACTATCCAGTGCCGCATGTGGGCCTCAGAACTTGCGTGGAACAAGGAGGTCCTCAATGCAGCCTTCTAGGGGGGCGTCAATGGACACATCATGGACGAGCTGACAGGTCATGATCTACCTAACACCCTGGACGATCTCATCACTCTGACTACCCCGATTGATATCTGCTTCACAGAAAGAGAGCTTGAGCTTCGCGCATTGTACCGGACATTTCTAAGTCTACCTCACCAGGCACCTGCATTCTCTCAAGATGAACTCATGAAGGTAAACCGCATTCGTACTACTTTTGATGTTCCTGCTGCTACTGAGAACTTTACCCATCCGTCTCTGCTGGAGAAGTTCTGCCTGCCTGTCACCCACTTGGAAAAAACACTGCATTTCTCATCTAGCAACGGGGAGATTCTGAAGGAGCCTGTCCAGTTCCACACAAAACCTCTGTCTCTGAAAGTTGGAAGTACCCACCAAGAGGAAATCTTGTTTTACGTCCCGCTCAGTATGTCTGCTTCAGTTCTGCTTGGTTTCAACGTCACGGCCCGTCCTTTGATTGGAAAACAGGTGAAGTTGAGGCTTGCTGCCTCAAGTCTGTCAGTCCAGAGCAATCCTGCCCACCTGTTTTTCTGCCCGTTTCTTCTGTTTTGCCAGTGGAGGAGTCTCAAGTGTAAAAAGGGCCTTTGGTCTGTCAAGACATCTCTGGATCCCGACATGTTTCTGCTCCCCAAGTTCAAGAAATCATCTGGGACTTTCAGGAAACCTGCTCCAGGATACCGAGGAGGAGGTTATTACCTCTGGTTGCTTTCGGGGTACCCAGTTGCCCAGAGGGGAGAGCTTAAAGAGGTTGTCTCACTACAAGGATTGCTTTTTATGTTAAAGATCTTGCAAAAACAAGTCACTTTGCAATATGTGTCCATTAACATTGTCCTACCTATTCCTAGATATCCCCTCTTGTATGGACTGCACCAGCTCCTCAGGTCGCTATAGCTACAGACCTATTTGATTTCTCCTGATAGGCTGCCAGCACTGGTTGCTATAACTACAGACCTGGCTTCTACTGCAGCCTAGTGAAAGCCAGCAAACACACCACTGACTTCAAAATGAAACCAAGAAAACAGGACTGAGTTAAGATGAATCAATGTAGTGAGACAACCCCTTTAAGTGGGGGTACTGTCACAGCGCACACCGCGGCTCCTGTCATGGACTGTGGTCGTGTCCGTGTCTCTGCTACAGTCCCCGTTACCTCTTTCTGTTGTGCTATACTCACCTGTTACTGCTCCTGTCTTTGTGCCCGCTAGCAGAGCTTCCTCCGGCTCCTTGGCGTCCTGTGCACGCACGCGCGGCACTGTCTGAATATTTAAAGGAATAGTGTACCAATTACCTGCTCCGTGACCTTTGACCTCCGTGCCTATAACAAACTTCCTGACCTTGCTCCAGCGTCAGTTTGCTGTTGTGTTGTTCTTGCATAGATTTTAACCCCTTGCTGCTGTATTGCTGCTGTTACCTGCATTACCTGTAGGTTTACCTGTACCTGTTACTGCTGTTCCTGCTGCTGCACCAGACCGCTATTACTGTTGTTATATGATGCTGCACCTGTTACCTTCCTGGAACCTGCGTTACCTGTCTACAGCTACACCTATTGTGACCTGGCACCACTGCCAGCATCTGGTGTCCTGTCCTGCACTTCAGCTACCACTGCGAATTATACCATCTATGCTCACGGTGGCCAAGAGGATCTGCTTACCCGGCGTTCCTCCCCCTGTGGCATGTAAAGAATGGTCTGACTTCTGTCAGTAACAATGATACACACCTCTCCATCCTCTACCTTCTGTTTCCCCCTTCTCCATTTAGATGGTAAGCTCTTGCAGGCAGGGTCGTCCTTCCCTATCAGTGTGTTACTTAGTGTTATTGTGTTTGTCTTATATTATGTACCTAAACCCCTTGACTTGTAAAGCGCCCTGAAATTAATGGTGCTCTAAAATGATTAATAATCATAAAAAAAAATAGATAAAAACGCAAAATATCCTTTATTCCTCTATACAAAGTGCAACATTTTGACCCCAACTGGAGTCTTTTTCACTGTATCCACAAAACTTTTATATATCATATAACAATAGTGAATATTCAATCCGGTTCCAGTAAATGCCCATTTGATTATTAAAACAAAGAATACATAGCCCGGTTTACTCTTATTTTGATATATTTACTCCTGAATTAGTGACTAAGGGAATTCCCGTGGCAAAGTTCAGACCCCCTTACACAAGGGTGAAGAATGTAAAATAACTCCATCTCAAAGTATGTCACAAAGGTAGCAATAAGATAGGCCTACAGCACAGGTCACATTTTAATAATGAGCTTCTAAATTCCTTGTCATTAAAGGGCCGTTCACACGGCTTATTTCTGGGACGGATTCCAGCCGTATTGCACGTCGTACTGCGCTGCAATACAGCTGGAATCCGTCCCAGCCATTACGGTAATCCACAGTTCTCATAGAGAACTGTGAATTCCGTCTCTCCACAGCGCTCGGCGAATCCGCCGGGCGGGGAGAAATTGACATGTTCATTATCCCGGCAGGATACGCGTTGTGGATAATGCATATGTATGGGGCCGGCGGGCTACACCCCCGCCCCTTATTCAAGCCGTAATTGCGGGCGAAATCTTTCCCACAATTACGGCTTGAATAAGCCGTGTGAACCGGCCCTAATAGTTACCCTTATTATATCTGGGAGTTGTCGACTCCTACCAGCCATGGGCTCTACGCATAAAAAATGAGGCAATGGAGAGAGGGGACAACTTTGCCTAGCGCCACTGACCATTAAAGGGGTTGTCTCACTACATTGATTCATCTCACCTCAGTCCTGTTTTCTTGGTTTCACTTTGAATTCAGGAGCATGTTTACTGGCTTCCACACGGCTGCAGTAGAAGCCAGGTCTGTAGCTATAGCAACCAGTGCTGACAGCCTATCAGGAGAGATCAAACAAGTCTGTAGCTATAGCGACCTGAGGAGCTGATGCAGCCCATACAAGAGGGAATCTCTCAGAATAGGTAGGACACTGTTAATGGACACATATTGCAAAGTGACTTGTTTTTGCAAGATCTCTAACATAAAAAGCAATCCTTGTAGTGAGACAACCCCTTTAAGAATGCTCGAGATGTAGTATGTATTAGCTTAAAGGGAAAACCTACCAAGCACAAAACATAAAATATAATCAATAAAAGGAAAAACATATCAAACGCCAGCAAAACTATCATAAAATATAAATTTTATTATTAATCCAAAATATAAAAAAAGACATATAAAGACAAATAAAAAAAGGAAACCGTAATACTGTGGACAAAGTCTCAGATGGAACAGTGTGCAAATCTATGTCAAAATAAGGAAAAATGTGAGCTTCTTTTGCGGGACAAGAGAAACTTTTTAATGGTTTAATTTATCATACCATAGAATGTATTGGGAAGTCAAAAAAATATCTAAGTGGGATAAAATGGGAAAAAAAATTTTTTTTGTGGGGGCTTTGTGCGCAGCAACATTCCTTATTCATTTAGATGCCATGGCCACAATCTCTGCATCGTCTGTATGGTTAAATAACAGGGATCGGAGCTGGCTCCGATCGCCGTTGTTAGCGGCGGTTGTTAGTTGTAATAATCAGCTGGCACCTGCCACCTATGGAGCTGACTCACTTTGTGAGCCAGCGCCGTAGCTCCTTATAGACAATAGGACGTAACCATACATCCATTGTCGGTAAGGGGTTAATGAGTACAGGAGGTTTGTGAGCTGTAGCACACAAGGCTACAGAGCTTTAAAGGGTTAAAGCTTGTCTGTAAGTAATATAAACAAGCTCCCATCTTTTAGATAAGGAAAAGCAGGGAGTGACCTCACCATCTCAACCAGGGCTGCAGCCTGTAAGAGCAGATAGAGTTGGTCAGTAACGTAGGGAAACTTGTGTGCAAAAGCAGGAGATAAGATCTGCTCTTAACTCTGAAGGGAAGCAAAATCAAAACAGCAATGTATTTGGTTATAGTCTTTATTTACCTTTTCCTACATGTTTAAAGCTAATGAATGAGACTGGAATACTCCTTAAATAGCTGCAGTAGGCTTTGTGAACAGTGCTTATGGGGCCATAAAGAACAGGTTAGCAATGCCACAAGTATTTTATGATGTGTACATGAAGGGTGACACAAGGTGGTCAAATGCTTAATTTCATCCAAGCTAAGAAGAAGGACCTAATCACCCTGTTTAATTACCGTATTTTTCGGACTATAAGGCGCACATAAAAGCCTATGATTTTCTCAGAAATCGAAAGTGCGCCTTATAGTCTGATGCGCCTTATATATGAATCAATTCTTCACTTGGGTTTTGTTCAGAACGTATTTACAGCTAATTTAGTGACACTTATTGTAACTGATTTGTAACTGATTTCGATCGTAAATACGTTCCGAAATCAGATACAAATCAGTTGCAAATAAGTGTCACTAAGGCTATGTTCACACGGCTGATTTCAGAACTGATTCACGTCGGATTTCCGATGTAAATACGTTCCGAAATCAGTTGCAAATCAGTTGCAAATAAGCTTCACTAAGTGTGGCACGTATTTCGCGATACGGCACGGAAATATGTACATGTATTGACTTTTGTTACAAGTTTACAAGTTGAGAATTATTGTGAAAGTGTTGAATGAAGCTTGGCTTGCGGTCTGAGCTTTGTTTCATTTAATGTGCCGCGCCTTATAATCCGGTGCGCCTTATATATGAACCAAGAAGACTTAACAGGCGCTCATTGATAATGTGCCTTATAATCCGGTGCGCCTTATAGTCCGAAAAATACGGTACTGTGTTAATTACAGGGGTTGTCAACTATATAGTGTTTTTATTTATTATGTATATCATAGGGAATCAATTTTTAATATACATGTATTCAACCTTCTGTTCATGTACCTCTTTTATACCAATGCAGTAGTATCCTATCTAGAAATAAGGAAAATGGTCCAACCCACATTCCTGTCCGTATTAATTTCTCCCATGGATTAACTGTATAGACTAAACATGGCATCAGTCATTTGCTCTATGCGAGTCATTACTATGGACAGGAATGTGGGCCACACAGTCTGCCCTGATCGCTGGCTTCTCACACAGACAGCCCTGGGGCTACTCTAGATCCCCTGACTGTGCTGCCATTCCCCGGGCTCTGTCGGGTCACAGGAGTCCCGATCACCTGTCAGAGGTGGGGAAAGCCCTTTGGTTATGCTGTGGTCACTGACCGCGGAAATCAAAGGGTTAAGCACCGGGGCTCCTCTCACAGTGCTTGCAGGTGCTGCGTAGGGAACAGGGCTGTGAAGTACAGCTCTGTCCTCAGCGGTAGTCCCCGGAGTCGATTGCTAAGCTCTTATCAATCGACTTGAGGCCTTAACAACTGGCTTAACAACCGACTGGAGTCCGCGGAGTCGATTGCTAACTCTTATCAACTGACTTGTCTTGAGGCCTTAACAACCGGCTTAACGACTATTAGCGACTTCACAACTCAATAAGTTATTTGCCCCCCAGTAAGTTATAAGTCCCCCAGTAGGTGGAGATATAGTTTATATGTCTCCCAGTAGGTAAGTGTATAGGTTATAGGTCCCCCAGTAGATATACAGGCAAGTTACAGGTCCCCCAGCGGGTATACAGATAGGTTACAGGTCCCCCAGCGGGTATACAGATAGGTTACAGGTCCCCCAGTGGGTATACAGATAGGTTACAGGTCCAACAGCACGTATATAAGCAGATTATAGAGTCCCCTGCACAATTATAGGTAAATTATAACGTCCCCTGCACAATTATAGGTAAATTATAGCATCCCCTGCACAATTATAGGTAAATTATAACATCTCCTGCACAATTATAGGTAAATTAGAACGTCCCCTGCACAATTATAGGTAAATTATAGCATCCCTGCACAATAGTAATATAAACTCCCCACAATTATAGTAATTAACGTCCCCGCACAAATTTAATAAACATCCCCTGCACAATTATGGTAAATATAACGTCCCCTGCACAATTATAGGTAAATTATAACGTCCCCTGCACAATTATAGGTAAATTATAGCGCCCCCTGCAAACTGACACTACTCACCTGACCTCGCTCCATGCCGCTGTCGCTGCTCCCGGGCTTCTTCTTCGGGCGGCGTGACGTCACCAGGCCGCGCTGCAGCGTGATGACACTCACGCCGCCTATGCTGCATACTCGGGTGAGCCGCATCCTTCCTATGCCTCACCAGAGTACTCTGCGGAGCGGAGAGACTTCGCTCTCCACTTCGCAGAAGCATCTGACTGTGTGTGCATCCAGCGGACCCACATACAGTTAGTCCCGGCGCCGCTGCAGTCACGATCGCCAAGGTCCTAAGCCGGTACCTTAGCGATCGGTAACGACTTAGGACCATAACGATCGGCGGCGGCGCCGGGGACTACTCAGCGGTGCTGTGGCGCCTGGCACTGCAAACCCCGATCTGCAGCGACGTCAAAATATGTAGTAATATCAAAAGTCGGCGGGCGGTCGTTAAGAGGTTAAATCTGCTGCACATCTTCTATTATTGGAGATACACTTTAAGACCCAAACCAGACCACGTCCTTAAAGGGCTTTTTCCACAAAGTAAAAATCCCTGCATAGGTTGGCTCTCAGCTAGTTGCAAGCCGACCGAGCATTAAAATGAGAATTGGGGCCCTTGTGGCTGTTCTCTCTATTCGCTTGTATGGGAGCTCCTGAATATAGCTGAGCACACTCACTCGGCTATATTTGGAAGTCTCATAGAGGTGAATAGAGAGAACAACCGCCAGTGCCACCCTCCTCATCCTCAGCTAGCTGTGAATGACCTGTGCAGGGCTTTTCACTTCATGTTAAAACCCGCTTAAGAGGTTAATAAATAAGAAAAAAAAATATGGGATTTCCACTGTGGTCAAATGATGGACATGGGATACTTTTAGTTTCCACAGCTATTGTGATTACAGGAACATAAATATACACATTCTTTCCATGTAAATTTGTAATATGAACAGACAGATGGTTTACCATAATGGGGAAAAATTTGAATGGAATCATATATTTCTAAATCAGAAGCCGTGGAAATCTGAGGTTTAGACTTTCCTTGTATAAATCATCATTAGGATGACATACGTCTGAAAGAATATGGACCATCAGAATGATTTATAACAATATCAGGAAACAAGATAATATAATATCATCTATATTTTCTTGTCACCTCTCAGAACAAATCATAGATGTCTGGAAATGCTACAGGAACGAGGGTCTTTTAATAAGAAGTAATGTACACAGCATCGACTCTCTTGGTACTCACTGGGCCACCCTGTACAGACATCTAGATCCCATATTCTCTGTTATAATTAACCCTTAAAGGGGTTTTATCATTACATTAAATGGTCTTCAGAATAAGGGGACAGTGAAAACAAGCAAGTTTGCAATTGGATGTCATTTGCAAAGCTGTCTTGTTTTCACAGGATCCCTTATCTTAGTTTTCTGTAAACACAGTTCCCCAGTATCGGTCGGATTCCATCTCCTTTCATGTTATTGGCTGACGGCTCTACTAATTTACATTCTGTCTGGACCCCAGTCGTATATTCACGGGAGCGTGCATTCCTGCCTCTCTCACTCAGAATAAGGGGCCGGCAACATTTCCCTCTGCACAGCCAGCAGCTGCACAGTAACCCTGCAGCTGCTTCTACAATCAGAAAACAGCAGAATTGTGCTCGGTGCCTAATGCTGCTGCATATAAACATAGAAAGGAGACAGATCTGTGCTGCTCTGGATGAGTTTATAGAAGACTGGATTCAACTGTATCAAACCTCCAGTTGTGAGAGGAGAAGAGATCAGTGCTCTGAGTTCATAAAGACTGTCTAGACTGAATGCAGGCCTGTGGTATGTAAACAAACAGCTCTTACAAAATAAGACTGCATAGGGAGAGGAACGACACAGTGATATATGGACTTAGACAGAGAGGGTGGGGAAGACCAGGGATGTGCTATCCTCTCCCACTGATCTCAAACAAACACACTGACTCGGGAGCGAGCACGAACAGTGAAAGGGGGGATGATGTCATCCCCCTTCAGTTAAGAAATACCCAGCTGGGATGGAAAGGAACGCCCCTGGATTTGAGGAGCTGAGAAACTGAAAGTACATTGAAACAGGGGAACTGATGAAGCGATAAATCCCCTTTAAATACAATTTTTTTTTTCTTGCTACCTCTTTGTCAGTCATGATCAGTACACAGTAAAACAAAAAAAAAAAAAAAACACAACACTCAACAAGAGGTGCAAATGAATGTATTAAAAACCGACTGGGCTCAGGATCATCTCCCAGCACTCAAAGTCCTTTGAATCCTTCTTGTACTACTCTGTATTCACCTGAATACAGTTTATTTCAGTGTGTAGCATCAACTGCAAAGGTGTGCGAGGGTGGAGCCAAAAACTATAGTGAAGCAGCTCACCTTCAAAATGAACCAGGGGCTACCAGACGTGTGTCTAAAACAACAGTTCAGCAAACACTATTGTGTATGGGGCTCCAAAGCAGATAGATGGTCCCTGAACCTCTGCTAATTAGTTTGCAACATCAGAAACGACTGCAAGTTTCATAGTGATATCAGTTTTTTGTACATGTGTTTAGAAAAATTGTATGCATCTACCTCATGGGGGTTTTTGCCGTCCTCTGGATCAACGCTGTAGCACAATAGGCTGAACCTGATGGACGTCTGTCTTTTTTCGGAATTACAAATTATTTTATATGTTACTAGAATTAAACCTTCACTGATTGGCAAAAGGTTGCCTTCTCACATTTTCTGCTTCATTAAGTGGATGGACATTGGTATGTCAAGCAAGAAACAGAGAACAAAGATCCCACCACCGTTACTGGAAGAAGCTGGGTGGAAGTGTTATGGTCTAGAGAAACTTTTTGTGATAGGCTCTGAGACCACTCATCCATTTGTGTGGCCAAATCTGTTCTTATAATGATAAAGGTCCTTATTTATTTTTTCCTTACACTTTGGACGATTTATTTCCTAGGGGTCCAGCCCTTGTTATGTGTATGCTATCCGTGTATGGACTATATATATTTACTGTGTTATAGAGTTGGGGGAGTAATTAGCAGTCTTAAAAACAGGGAGGTAAGCCTAGTGTGGCCACATGTCCTGTTATTTTAAATGTTTTTATGAGCATATTTGGTCTCCCACCTCCCCCACCATAGCAAACATACATGTATGCTGGAATATAGGTAAAAGACCCTTCCTGCAACATGCTTGTAGCATAGTGGAAAATCCATATCACCTTACCCTTCATTTGGTGACCACTGTCTCTGAGCCATAACATTGTAATATGATGCTTTTCTGCCAAAATAAAAAAATCATGATCCGAAATTTCAGGACCATGAAGATCACAGTCAACACAAACACACAAACATTGTTTGGATCTGCTGACCCGTATCCTGATGGTTTATCCAGAGGGAGGCACGGCTGGGGAGAACCATTCCCTTCAATAACTAGCGCAACAAGGAAAAATCCTATTGCCAGCTTCAACTCCGGGGATTGGTATGCCATGAATAAGGGTTCAAGACCTGAAACGCGTCAGTTATGCGCTGACAAACCAATATATGTTAAATTCTCCACCCTTTGTGAGTGGAATTTTTTTGCCATATTTTTTTAATAGAGGATAATAAAAGCACATTTCCAGTAAAATCACACATAATGGTTGTAGAGAGAGATCAAAAATGTAAGCTATAATCAGCCACTCTAAGGGTATATTCACACGGCATAATTGCAGGGCGCATTTCGCTGTATATTTGCGCTTCAATGTACCCCGCAATTATGGTCATTCATAGCTCTCATAGAGAGCGCGTGTATTGTACGCTGGGAGAGAGAAGTGACTCGCCGCTGATAATGAAAAGTGAATGGAGCTGCGCCCCTCCCCCATAACTTTTAGAAGTACACGCTGGGTGGCACGTATTTCTAAACACCCAACATATTGCAGCGCGTAGGGTACGCAACTCAATACGCCGTGTGAACATACCCTAACCCTTTCCAATGCAGCGGTCTCTCAGGAGACCACACTAAAGCCTATTAACCCCTTAATGACCCTGGATGTATGAATACATCCCAGGGTCGATAAGGGGCTTTGCGGCGGGATCGCTGATCACAGCTAACACCCGGTGGTAACAGCGTGGAGGCGGCGTCGCCTGCGCTGTTTAACCCCTTAGACGTCACGGCAAAGATGGCTGCGGCATCTAAATAAATGAAAAACGGTGCCGCGCATGGGTCCGATGCCTGGACATGGCAGCGGGAAACCTTGTGAAGGCCTCCATCGCTGCCATGTTCTCGTTTGCCCCACTTCCGGCCCCAGGCAGGAAGTGGGGAACCGCCATCTTGGTACAGTCTAATGCATTGTCTCATTGTCTATGCAATGCATTAGGCTGTATTAACGATCGCGCCCCATAGTGGTGAAGCGCCCTAAGGGGACTCAATGTTAAAGTAAAAAAATGAATAAGGTTTTCAAGTATTTAAAGTTCAAATCACCCCTCTGTCTCCATTTTACAAATAAAAACAATAAAATCAAAAAAGGTACACAGATTTGGTATCGCCGCTCTATAAAAATATAACAATTTATCCCGTACGCTGAACGCCGTAGAAGAAACAAAATTCCAAACGCCAAAATTGCGTTTTTGGGTCATTTTAAGTCACATAAAAATTGGAATAAAAGTGATCATAAAAGTCGTATGCATTCCAAACTGCTAGCAATAAAAAGTACGCTTCAGCCCGCAAAAAATGCACCCTCACTGACGTCCGTAGGTGTTAGTACAAAAAAAGTTATTGGCCGCACACTATGGCACAGCGGCGCAAATTTCACAAATGGAAAACGTTTGGAATTTTTTTATGGTACCAAAACATAACGGAAACCATACATGTTTTGTATTGGCAGATGCGTATCAACCTGTAGAATACAGATAACACATTATATTTACCGAAGATTGAACGCTGTAAAAGCAAAAACTCGCAAACATGGCAAGTCCTTTTTTTTTCACATGTGTCCCCCCTTGGAATTTTTTTGCGGTTTCCCAGTATATTCTATAGTACAGTGAATAACACCATTAAAAAGTCATCTTTTCCCGCAAAATAAAAGACCTCTAGGTCTATGTAGGTGAAAACAAAAAAAAAGTTATGTCTGGAAGGCGGGAGGAAAAACGAATGTTAAACAAACAAAAAATCGCAAGGACCTTAAGAGCTTAGGTAAATAGCCCTGCAAGACAGAGGTTGAGTTCCAAGCCCCATCAGTAGTTTTTTTTTTTTTCTTTAAAATTTGTACACATATGTAAAGTTATGAAAATATATGTGTAGACATCTAAAATTTTATCATAACACACAAAGCCCCTAATTAGTGTCCCAATTCCCCCGCAGTCAACCAATCACTTCCAACATACGTGATACAATCTATTTTCTGGGGGATGAGACATGATATAGGGAGCCCTGTATGTGATATATAACATTAAGGATTACATATAATTTTAGGTCTCCCCTACATTGTGAAAGAAATTTAGGGGAAAAAAATATACCCGTGGGGAACTAAAACTCCAAACCCCTTCGTTTTTAAAAGGGCAATAGTCTACCACTGCTCTCCCTCGCACCACCAGCCCAAGTTGTTACAAGCTGAGCAGGGCCTTCCTCAAAGCTGATTTGCTTCTCCCCCCATTGTTTTCACTCAATGCTTGACAGCAAGCAGGTCTTTACTTAAGCTGACTTTTGTGTAGAAAAGATCTCCCCTGTTGCAGTACAATTTTGGATAAAAACCCACAGAAAACACTGCTGCTTTCAGTTGTGGTAAACTAAACAATGACGGGTGCTTGCTGGGTTTGGACCCTCAAGGCTGCAGACTAAGAGGCAGGGGGGCTACAGAGCGTTATATCCAGACAACCCTTCGCCCCCTGCTTTAAAAAAAATTATGAGTCACATTTCTTCAGTGAGGGGCCCCTCCTGGGGGAGAGACACGCCGCTAAAGGGGAGACACGCCCGGGATTTCAAACCAATTGAGAAAATTAGCAACAGCACACACTCAAACGATAACACCCCATTTAAAGGCGAAATGTTTGATGTGATTTCAGGCAACTACTGTAAAGCCTACTAGGCAGAATAATGTGTGATGTAATCACTGGCAACCACACAAATCCCCATTACAGGTGGAATAATGTGTGATGTGACCTCAGTAAACCACACAGCAGCAGCCTTTTCTGGTCTTCTCTCCTTTATCCTTAAAGACGATATCATGCCCCTGCCGTTTCCCCTCCTGTGCCAGATGGCCCTTTTCTTTTTACGGGGGTTGCCAGACTTTGGGATACTTTTCCCAATACCATATATCAGACTACAACGGTTTGTGCTTCTATTACTGCCTGGTAGTTCCTTTGTCTTCTTCCAATCTTCTTTTTTAGGCAGTTTAACATGGGGGCAACTGGCACAATCCTGGCATGGACAGCCATTCTAAAAAGCTTTAAGGGAGTGAGAAATGCGCCCGAATGTATAAAGCTGCAGGGCATACATACAGGCGCATCTATGCCAAATTTCACAATCGGGCCCCCAGGCATACCTTTAACTTGGTCGGGCTGGTCTAACTGTTCTGCGCCTAGATTTGGCGTCAAAGGATCATAAATGTGTCTACTTCTATGAATGTGATGAGACACGCCCCCACAACACATTAAAAAGTGTCTTTGGCGCATTACAAAAGCGCTTATCGTGGCAAAGTTTGGAGTGCACCTGTTCATAATTCTTTTTAGCTCCAAGTACACCAGAAAACTGGTGCAGCCCCATTCATACATGACGCCCATAGTCTTTTCATTGGGTTGGGCAGCTTGCTAGGTCCTAAACAAATTGCCCATGTATTTTCATGAGATGTGACGGGGCCCCCTCTCGACAGATCATGTGAGAGGATTCTGGACTGGCATTTCTGTCCTGCACTGTATTGTCATTCCCTCTGTAAGGAAGAATCCACTTTATTGCATCCCCCATTCTGTATCTAGTCAGATCACGGCCTTCCCCCACCACAGGACAAGCTCAATTTACATGTTAATCTAGTCAGAACACAGATGGCTCCAGCCTAGGACAAGCTCAATTTACACAGTAATGAAGCCCAGTGTAAATGCCTTTCTGTAGGAAGTCGCCACAGCATGGGGTCAACCCATGAAAGGATCCTCATGAATCTAATTAGCACTGAACAAATGCTAGTCCCAGCTTCAAAGACTTCAATCAATCAAACCCAGTCGGGTCGTCTCCGATATTTCATATCGATTCATAGGCGATCCGCTCATAACTGGTGCATGGCGGGTTCATATCGCAAAATATGGAGCTCCCCGCACGCACAGGCCCATTTCCAGGTTTCCAGTGCGCATGGGGACTGAGATATCCAGAACCGGGCCTACAGGGTCCATAAGATAAGCATGTTTGATATCCAGGCGCCGGGTAGGCCCAGACGGTTCTGATGGTACCACCGGCTCGGTTCTGTGCCAATGCCCTGCCGAGTTATAGTCCATTTTTGGTTTTGTATCAGAAACTGCATGACCTGAGTGGGAGGAGTTCATAGACCATCCCAGGGGTGTGTAGGGGGCTGCCAAGTGGGCTGCCCCTCGCAGATATAAGCCAGGAGCCAGGGGTGGCTCTTCCTGTTTTGATCCAAGGAGGGGGGTACCTGAGAGCAGGTCCAGTAACATCATCACGCAGCAGCCAGGCCACATCTGCCCCCCATGCGGCCGGGGCCCAAGCAACAAGGTAACCTGACTATTTTAACTGCCTTTTGTCTGTAATCCATAATTGTATTTGCACCTCTCGCTTACCTGTATATTATAATCCATCTTGTATATATTACCTGTCTAGTGTGCCCTTCAAGGCTAATTAAATCTATAAACTTTAATCTGAGTTAGTCTGTCTTGATCAACGACCTCACACGCCTAATTCTCGGTCTATAGCATATAGCTACCCAAGGGTTGGTTCCTGACCCTGCTATAAGTCGGTAACGGACCGGTCTTATAACTAAACGAGCGAACTGGTGGCAGCATTGTTGTTTCCCTGTGCCAGTGTGGGCAAGGGTTAACAGTGGAACAGTATCTGGCTGACCCTTGACCCTCCCCCTAAGTGGGCAGCGCAAGTCGAGTACACCCCAGTCAGGCCGCGTCCCTCAAGTGGGCCGGCGGACTAGGCTGTGTTCGTCACACCCTCCCCTGAGAAGTTGGCACATTCAGCCTTGCTTATGATAGGGTCTCCTTGCAAGGAGATGTCTTCAGTTTTTTATGGTCTCTACTTGCTAAGCAGATGGTTGCCACGGGAGACAGTTCTCACCTCTAGGTCCTGGTCCCCGTTTCATTCTTCATTAACTCACTTGGGGAGTGATGCTGCCCAAGCAGGCATCCTCCCGCTCTGCATGTTTGGGTCTCCTGCTCAGTGCACTCAGGCTCGCCGTTGGCAGACTTCTCGCAGGGCTAATCTTGTCATGGTACAAACAGTTTCTACTCCGGATTTGCCGTCCATCGCCCTAAGACATTACCGGCGACTTTTGCAATCATGTACCCCAGACTCAGGGCTTATCTGCAGCAAGAAGGAGCCAGGTTGTCCCCATTACCTTTCGGTCAAGAAAACTCCCATTCCTCAGTAGTTCCACATTCACTTTGTGGTCACCCCTTTTATGAGTTCAGTTTTCCCGTACCTCTCTTACCAGAGTTACCCAGGGTCTTGCTGTGAGCTAGACCTCAGCTATTACCACTTCCCTCCCCTTCTTGTAGGTCTGATGGTCAGCATTTTTCTCTCAATAGAAGTTTTCTGGTCCGCACCGAGCGGCACTTCACACTTTGGCTCATGCTATATCAAACAAATCTTTCATCTTTACCAAAAACTTCTGTGGAGTTTTGCAGCAATTTTTGCATGCTCCAGCTTTCTTGCCTCTTCCAAACCTCTGCACACAGTATTTTAAGTGGGATCAAGGCAGAAAGCTTACGTTCTTGGCTACACCGTTGTGGTCCGCCATGTCCTCTTCCGCGGACCAATGTGTTGAGTTCCTGTTTTCCAGGGACTGCCTAGTCTTCCTGCTGTCATTAACTCTTTGGTTTTTCCCATCTTTTGTTATCACTTGACAATTTCTGGTTGCATCTGGGTCGTGGGGACATCAGTCTTGTCGTTTTTACGTCTATACTGGGCAACCTAGTTGTTTCCAGTCTTCTTCCTCTTAACCATGATGTAAGAAGTTAGGGATTGCTCTCCACGTTATACATTGTGGTTTCACATCTTTCCTTTTTTCCCAGGATGGTTTTGTCTTTGTTGATTACCAGGAGGAAGCCTATGTTAGGACAGGAAGTACATACAAACACTATGCAGATATATTAATAGTCCATGTTTGATAAAAAGTCCTACACATCAATATGTTTAAAACGTGCACTACACTTTTATATTAGGACAGCTAAAACAACATGAACAGTCTGTATGTTGCAATTTATTGGCAGGGTTGTGGAAGTCATACTCGCGAAGGATGCTTACTGGCCTAGGCCTTTCAACCTATCTTTAGCTAGACATTGCCATCTAGTGGTAAATCCAGTGTAATGCAAATCTGCTTCAAGGAATAAGTTTCAATCCAATAATTTAGAGAACATTGATAAGTAACACAAAACCAAGTACGCAACCACATTTATTCTGAATACTTACTCACCTATGCACCTTTTCCTGGCCTTAGAGTTGCATAGTTCCCAATCTTCTGAAGACAAGCCTTAGGGTAGCAACATGGAAGTATACACACTATACATTGATCTACTGCTTCTCAGCAAAAATTTGTTAAAATGAACAAGAAGTGCTTAGTATACTTTTTGATCTAACGGTATAAGCCCACTTGCCACCTCATGGCGACCTCTTTAACCCCTTAAGGACCCGGCGTTTTTTTTTTGGTGACACGTTCGTTTTTCCCTCCTCGCCTTCTGAAAGCCATAACTTTTTTTATTTTTCCACCTACATAGACACATGGGGGCTTTTAAATTTGCGGAACAAAAATGTACTTTCTAATGGTTTTATTCACAAAAACTATAGAATATACTGGGAAACCGCAAAAAAAATTCCAAGGGGACAAATTGCGAAAAAAAAACTTATATTTTCGCCATGTTTCTGGGTTTTTTTACTTTTACCGTGTTCAATCTTGGGTAAATATAATGTGTTATCTGTATTCTACAGGTTAATACGCACCCCAGCAATCCCAAAACAGTAGGGTTTCCTTTAAAGTTTTGGTACCATAAAAAAATTCCAAACATTTTTATTCTTGAAATTGGCGCCATGGCGCCATTTTGTGCGACCAATAACTTTTTTCTACTAACACCTATAGACGTCAGTGAGGGGGCATTTTTTTTGCGGGCTGAAGTGTGCCTTCCATCGCTAGCAGTTTGGAATGCATGCAACTTTTTTGATCATTTTTATTCATTTTTTTGAGTGACGTTAAATGACCAAAAAACGCAATTTTGCCGTTTGGAATTTTTTTTTTTCTTTCTACGGGTGTTCAGCGAAACGGGATTTTTTTTATTATTTTAATGATTTTATTTGTAAAATGGGAAAGGGAGGGTGATTTGAACTTTTAATACTTTTTTTTTTTTTTTTTACTGTAACATTTAGTCCCCCCTATGGTGCTTGACCACTAGGGGGCGCGATTGTTAATACAGCCTAATGCATTGGATAGGCAATGCATTAGGGTGTACAAAGATGGAGGTTTCCCCACTTCCTGTCTCCGGCCGGATGTGAGGCAAACCGGGAATTGTAAGTGCCGGGAGCCTTCACAGGGCTCCCCCCCCCCGTGTCTGGCGTCGGATCGGCGCAGCATAGCTGCGCTGATGCCGATGACCGTTACGATCGGTGCGCGGCCCCGATTGTCATTCAGTCAGACGCCGCGGCCATCTTTACCGCAGTGTCTGACTGGTTAAACAGCGGGGGCGGGCGACGCCACCCCCCGGCGCTGTTACTGACGGGTGTTAGGGGCGATCAGCGCTAACACCGCGGCTGTGCGGGGGGGGAGGGGAGGGGGGTCGCAGAGCGATCCCCCTGCAAAGCCCTTTAGCAGCCCTGGGATGTACTCATATGTCCAGGGTCGTTAAGGGGTTAAAGTGGGTCCCTACACTAATGGGGGCAGCATTGCATGGCGGCCACCACCGCAGCAAAAGCCACACAGATGAGGGGCACAGCCCAGTGGCCCAGCAGCCCCACTGCTGCCAGACCTAGCCCCCTGGCTCTGGGCTGCACCACCCCACAAGCACAGAATCACAGCAGCAATGGCGCCACACAGCTCCACCACCAAAAGAGGAAAGGTTGACACAGCTTACCTGTCCTGGGCTCCCTGCAAGCAGCCTGAAAGAAAAATTGCATTGACCCTTTGGCCCCGTTCCACACGGCTTATATGCAGACGGTTGGCGCCGTATTTCCGCGCCGGATTTGCGCTTCAATAGGCCCCAATCCGTCGGAGTCATTACGGTAATCCACTGCTTCATTGAGAACAGTAGAATCCGTCGCTCCTCCCCGCTCGGAAAATCCGTCGGGCGGGGATAATGTGACATGCACATTATTTACGGCGCGGACGCGCCGTAAACAATGCATTGTCTATGGGGCCGGGAGCGGCGCCCCCGCCGCGCTCCGGCCCCCCCCCCGGCCCGCCCCGTAGTCACGGCGGAGTGGTGAGCGCAATACGGCGCACAAATCCGCCGTGAATAAGCCGTGTGAACACGGCCTTATACAGACTACTGCTAATTAAAAACACCTGGGCCAAATGGGGAGGAGTTCTGATCCATGTGTGAAAAAAGATAGACGTATGTATTCACATCTGGGAGAGGAATGGACTGCACATCCTCACACTATACGTTGATCTAATGCTTCTCAGCAAAACTTTACAAAAATGAACAGGCGGTTCTTAGTATACTTTTTGATCAAACGGTAAAAGCCCACTTACCACTTCACGGCGACCTCTTAAGTGGGTCCTTACACTAATGGGGGCTAGGACTGGCAGCAGTGGTGCTGTTGGGCCACTGGGGTATGCCCCTCATTTATGTGGCTTATGCTGCGGTAGTGGCTGTCATGAAGTGCTATATCCATTAGTGTAGGGACCCACTTAAAAGAGGTCGCCATGAAGTGGCAAGTGGGCATATACTGTTTGATCAACAAGTATACTAAGAACCTCCTGTTCATTTTTGTAAAGTTTTTCTGAGAAAATCAACATATAGTATGAGGATGTGGGGTCCATGCCTCTCCCTTTTGTGTTTAAGCCTTAGGTAGGTTCACATCAGCATCAGAGTTTCCGTTTGGAGTTGCCATTGCAGAAACTTCCAAAAACATATTGCAGAGTACATTGCTATTCTCTTTCTTAAAATGACGGACACCATAACGGAAATCTGATAAACCTCACTGTAGTCAGTGGGGTCTATAGGGCGCCGTTGGTGTTCGTCGTGTAATGAATCCAGCACCACCTCTGCGATGGAGGCACTGAAAGGAGCCTCACTTGTAGATACAAACTTACCATTATACTTGCCCTGGGGTTGTCATGTTAGCCTTAGATCCCTTTGCTTGTACTCCTAACTATGATCTTAATATTACTGAGGTACATAAGGAGACAAAAGGGTGTGTCTTATTTGTATATACAAATATCCTAAGTTTTTATTTCCAGTCAAGCATTTACTAAAGATGGCCTGTGGCTGTTCCAAACAGGTCTGTTTTAGTAGTTTCCTGTGAAACAACAATTTTGGAGCATCTTCTCTTATAACTGTGTTGTGCTGTTTCTTTTATTTCATCTAGAAATTCAGTGCTAAACTGTCAGATTGGTATTCCCAACTAGTGATCTGCACAGCCCATCATTGTCCAATCAATGCTGACAGTGCTAGTGTATGCAAGGACACACCCCCTTGAAAACGAAGGCTGGTAACACCCAGATGACAGATTCAGTAATACACATCTAGAAAGAATAACCGGGGAACAGCACCGCACAGAGTTATAAGAAAAGATGCTCCAGAATGGTTCTCTCATGGGGGAAACAATTATTTCCAAAAAAAGACATGTCAGGAGATGTCACAAATCCTTTGAAATAAGCAGAGAACCTGTTAAAGTGTTTACAGATGTTACTGGCTGCTTTACCCAGGATGACATCACTATTGGGCAGCAGCAGGATTTCCACCATCAACCAGAGAAAAAAGGTTAACATTTTCAGAATGTGATCACAGCTGCATCATACTGTTCACTGTATAAAACCTTCCAGGGGTGTCAAACTGGCGGCCCTCCAGCTGTTGGGAAACTACAACTCCCATCATGCCCACTGCTGTAGATTATAAAAATGCATGATGGGAGTTGTAGTTTCCCAACAGCTGGAGGGCCGCCAGTTTGACACCTGTGCCTTAGACCCTGCAATATTGCTAATAATGAGGAAGCAGACAAGACCGCTAACATTTGATGCAAGGGTTTTCTTTACGCATTTTATGTTGTTGCCGTTAAGCTTTTTTTTCTCTCACAGGATTTGCCATAAGTTACATAAATGGTGAGCTCACCTGGTATATTCAACATTCTTATGTTGTTCCTATTTGGTGCAAGGAAAGCTCCAGGACTCGGGGGCCAATGCGCAAAATTCCAATGTTGCGACGACCAGGGCTGTGGAGCAGGAGTCGTGGAGTCGGTGGCTATTTTGCAGGAGTCGGAGTAGTCATAAAATGGATCGACTCCGACTCTCAGAATATATAATAAGTTGGTCCAGTTAGTTCGATGCAAAGAGTAAGAGGAATTGGGTCCGGCCAGTGCTACTGCTCCCATATCTTCAGCCTCATCACATGAGGAGTGTAATTGATGACATGGAGCAAGCAGAGCGCTGCCCCAGGGGAACAGACTTTGCTCCACTACAGCTTTGTACATGAGGCTACTGTAATTTTATATACAGTCATCTTACCTCTTATACTTAAATTTGACTTGCAAGTATTTAGCATCTGCAGATTATTTCCTGTAACTGCATTGTTACTGTTTTGCTTCTAAAAATCTAAATGTTAATTTTTATTATTTTGTTAGTATTTGGGAAATCCACTTTTGGTTTTCAGCTCTGCCTGAATCCTTCTGGGCTCCGAATCAGATTCAAGCATATCTTGACCAAAATCTGATCCCAGGTGTCTTCTACACATTCCCAGTGTTGGTGCAGACTGGACTTGGATACAAATACAGCTTTTTCATCTACTCTACCCACAAGTGTTCAAAAGATCAAAACATTGTTACCCTTTTGCTTGTCAGTGTCTGTTCTACCTAAATAGTTTGATTATTGTATCATAAGGTGATAAACAGTCTGATGTTACCACTTTACTACAGTAAAGTTATTACTTAAACATGCGCCATGTATGAGGGAGTCAGGAGTCGGCGGTTCGGGAAATTGAGGAGTCGGAGCCGGGGCTTCGGCTTGCCGACACCACAGCCCTGGCGACGACTAAGGGTGTGTTCACCCAAAATGCAACTGCCCGAGATTGCACACGTCGTATAGAAAGTTTGTCCATATTTAAATGAAACTAAAATAAAGATGTGAACGTGGATTTTTAAACGTTCATCGAGGGTGCTGGATTTACTTTCACATTAGGATTTACCATATATCATTTATTTTGTTATATTAAATAGAACACATACGGTTATTAGAAGACGTTTATTGACCTAGAAAACAATTGAGGTATAGACAGAACAGATTCACTGCATCCAAGTCCCACTTAAAAACAATTTGTTCTTTTTCAGTGCAGTTATTACTGAACGTAAAATCTACAAACTTACTGGTGTCTTATGCATAAACTATATGCAAA
Source organism: Phyllomedusa bahiana (assembly GCA_025379985.1). Lineage (NCBI taxonomy): Eukaryota > Metazoa > Chordata > Amphibia > Anura > Hylidae > Phyllomedusa > Phyllomedusa bahiana. The sequence continues at coordinate 50,541 of JAODAL010020730.1, forward strand.
CAAAAAATATAAAGAGCACCATGTAAGAAGAGTACAGCCTGCACAGATCCAGCCAGCTGATAGTGGGGGAAATACAAGCATGTCGTTCCACAGTAAAGGATTACCATTAACATCATGGTAAGTGGCACTTTTATCATAATACTGAAGACGCCTACAGTGAAAGTTGGCACAAGGTGGGGATGGGCATAGAGATATTTATAAAAGGAGACAATTACTTAAATATTAAACAAAATACTAGATTTTCTTAGTATAAAAATGAATAAAGACATTGTAAATATTGTATGTGGTTTTTGGAAAGGTCTAGAATCCAGACCCATCACATAAAGGCTCTTGTGAACATAATAGCATAGATTCACTCTTGGTCCCTGATTTGGAAATAGATTTCAGACTTTTCTCACCTCTCGAGTTACCATTACATGGGTCAATACTGGTTTGTAGAAGCCATGGTAATACTGGATTCCTAAGAATTGCAGCCTTCTAAAGCTCTAATTGAGAGCAATTAAAGATTTCCCACATGAGAGTGAAAATAAGACAACATAAAGATGTGTTCTCTTAAGACCTCAGCATGTAACAACCCTATAGCATCTCGCACATGGGCCAGCTTTTGGCCTTCCCAACCCGAACAAGTATTGATAGTTGTCAATTGAGGTCAGTAGACAATTTTCCAGTGTGTGGGCTGCTCACAGTCCTTTTCTTTGTCACCACAGAACCGGTTGTAGGTTGTTTTTGGATCAAAGCCTAAAATCTCTCTCTCTTCGTGAATGCGGAAGGAGAAGGTGGAAACCGATGTACCAATGAAGTACCTGTGAAGTAGCAAGAGCAGGTTAGTTAAATACATATGTGCAAAATAATTCAAACATAACCTGATAAAACCTGGACTAACTTGCTGTACCTTATTATTTCACTCTACTACTATAGCATCCATTTTAGACTGATTTCTGGTCAACGAGGGAGAAATTAAAGGGTTGCAAACTTCTGTTTTTAAATAAGAGTATGCTGCTGGACCTGTAACAAAATAAAAAAATACATACTCGCCTGTGTACTTACCTTCCTTGTACTAATGCCGCTGACACTCCTAATCCGGGTCTACTGCAGATTTCCAGTAGTCGGCTCATGTGCATTGCAGCCTCCAATTGGCTTCAGTGGTCATATGACACAGCCCAACATCCCCATACAGAGCCTTCTCTTCAGAACAGTGAAATTGGGTATTATCATCTGACCGCTGCAGTGTGCATGAGCTGACTGCTAGGATAAGGACAAACTGGGGTGTTGCTTTTGTTTTTTATTCTTACAGGCCCAGTAGCAAACTCTTACTTGAAAAAGGGGAGGTGGACAACCCCTTTAAATGTATTTTAGTATAAGAGGTGTGATGCTTAAAGGGGTTTTAAAGACTTTTAAAAACCTCCCACTATACTTAAATAGAAAATGAACCCATACTTACCTCTCCTATAACCACCATTCCAGCACTGCCAGGGCTCCAGTTTCTCCCCCCTGGTCTCTCATTGATGATGTTATGGATCACATGATGTTGCAGCAAATTTTGGGCCTCAGCAGTCACATGCTTGGGACTGGGAACAGCATCATGTGATCCATAAACATTACGTCATTAGTGAGGGACTGAGGAGGAACACTGGAGTTCTGGGGATGGGACAGGTAAGTATGGGTTAAGTCTATCTTAGTGGAAGGGAGTAGTGAGGTTTTTAAAAGTCTGGGAAAACCCTGTGTGGGCTGCTCAACATTGGATTGTAAGTGAGACACAAGTGGCATGTACCTCAAGGTCTCTACCTCTTCACCTCCTAGTTCCATCAATCTACATCTGCTTCCCTATTAAAAATCGAATTTATAACTTTGCAACTGCTGGAGAACCTAAGGTTGGAAACCACAGCTTTACATGAATTATGTAACTTGCTGGAACAAAACCTTCATTAGTGGCTTAAGGAATTTACAGAATTGTGTATGTTACCTGGCATGTGCACAGATCCACTGGTCTATGATTGCAACCCCTCCATCTTTGTACATCTCCAGCTCTTCCCATGTAGGCTCAAACCTCTCCATTTCAGGGATCAACTTTTGTAGCTTTTCAAGATCTAACAAAATTTTAGAAACACTTTTTAAAACAGATGTAATCATCTCATGTATAAAAGCAGATTGTAATCTGATATGTCCCCATTTCATATACTTTGCAAAAATATAGGGCCACTGTCTAGGTCTAAAACTTACTTTGTTGCCCATAGCAACCAGAGAGCCCCTCTAATTTTTCCAGAGCATTATATGAATTGAAAGGGGCGCTCCGATTGGTTGCTATGGGCTAGAAAGTGAGTTTTAGACGTAGACAGTTTTCATACATGTGGCTCATAGTATCTGTGATATACACAAGAGTAAAAAGGTATAAAGTTATTTTACCCGGCCACCTGCTTCATTCAAAAGAATGGATTTGTGCTCTCCAACTAGTAAGATTAACCTTAATTTGCTATGAAAACTATCTTGCATTAGTACCTTACACCTGATTGTTTGAATATAATGTACTCCTTCCTATTCTATAGGAATGCTTCATTTGAGAACATATTAGATTACAGCATTTTGCTTGATCAAAAGATCAAACAAACAATTGTCACACCTAGTGTTACTTTTTATTAGAATGCTAATGACTCCCACATAGTTTACAAGCAACTGCTCTTCTCTCAAGTCAAGACGCTCTTAAGTCAAGGTACAACTGTACTAGATTATACTCTTTGGTATAGTATACTTTTTTTTTTTTTTTTAACTAGATTCTTCTATATGCAATAACACAATCTGCTGTGCTCTTTCATAAATAAAAAGTGACAAAAAACAAGAAGGTGTACTGACATAAACCGGCTCAAGAAAAAACATCAAGACATTTCTTTAGAAACATAGAAAGAAAACGCTGGAGATCTCCCTGGGATCAGCTCCTCTTTACTTTCAGGTTCCTAAGAACCCAGGATTGAAGAGAAGCTGATCTAGAGGTGGCTTCTCTGTGATCGTAGCGAGAGACCAGGAGGTATCAGTAGGTATAATTTTTTTTCAATTTTTTCTCATTTTAGCCCCATTTAAATGTTATTTGTTTTAATGGATGAATGAGGTATTATATGGAAATTGGCATACGTCTGGTTTTATGTTCAGCGCACACATCAGAGAATTTTTACAATATATGTGCTGAACACAAATATGTAATACTGTGTGCACAGAACCAGAATAAACTGTAAATTTTAATAAAGCTAAAAACCTGCCTTGTCTGTCAGAATCTGTAGCGATGAAAACCTTCTTGAGCTTCAGTTTCTTCAAAAGACTATGAATTTCTTCTGCTGCTCGTTGTAGGCTGGGTACATCATCTCTGTGCCCCCAAATGAAGTCTTTCCTTCGAAGGTGAACAGCAAGGTAAGGTCCTCCTAATGGTGGACTAGGCTTTTGCTACATTGAAAGTCAAAGTGTTTATGTCCAATTATTAGAACAGTTAAACCCTCAGAAAAAGCTTAAGAAGAGCCGTCACACTATAGTGCCTGCTCACTGTCAGCATAACACACTGCTTCTTTTCACAAAGTAATACTGTATACATTACCTTCACTTTTGTCCAGTCTTCATGAAATATTGTTTTGTCGGCTTTATCCTCAGACTGAAGAAATTTAGCCCGGAATTCATCCCCCACTATTCTCAGATGCTGAGCAAATACCATACTGCGCCGTGTCTGCAGTCAAATATACATATAGAAGAAAATTCAACCAGTAATATTGCAGTATTCAATGTGTATATGTCATTCACTTTTATAGACAGGACACAGAAAACCCATATAGTGTATAATCACATCCCACATGTGAAAGAGATGGGGCAGCACAAGCACCTTACTTTGTGCATACTTATAAAAAGATCATCATTGTGATATTTTCTGCAAGTTTTGTTGTTCTATAGAGGTTGTTAAGAGATGTGTAGTTAAAAAGGGACTATACGATCAGACATTTTAATCAGGTTATATTATGTATAGAATTTTAAGTCAGTTTTTACTATATTGATATTAAAATCCAAATAACTATATAAAAACAATGATCTACATTTATCAATAACTATCAAATAGTAAAACTGTCAATATTGCCCATAGCAACCAATCAGAAGACAGCTTTTTTTTTTTTTTTTTTTTTAACAAAATCTGTTCTGGAAAAATGGAAGCTGAGCTCCAATTGGGCAACAATGAGTCTGACTGTTAGTTTTGATAAATGAGGCTCATTATTTTCTAGACTTATATTTTCTTTAAGAAATCATTCTAACTTCTTAACAATGACTTAACTGGAAAAAAAAAAAAAAAAAAAAAACTTTCTGGATTATCACGACCCTACAGTTTATCAGTTGTAAGAAGTGGCACCAAGTGCTGCGTGCCAATATGTCATCACAGTTGAAGACATCCCCAACATGACCCAATGTCAAAAGACTATAGCCCAAATAAACCGTGATGCCTTAACTGGATGTTGACCGCCCGTTGGCTATAAGGGTGCTTTCACACGGTGCGTTTTTGATGCGTTTTTTGGATGCATTTTTTTGTGCAGGAAGGCCCAGTAATTAATGATATACATTGTTGCACAAAAAACGCATCCAAAAACGCACCGTGTGAATGCACCCTAAGGCCGTGTTCACACGGCTTATTTCGGCGCGGATTGGCGCCGTACTGCGCCGTAGATAATGCATTGTCTATGGGGCCGGCGGGCCGCGCCCCCCGCCCCTTATTCACGCCGGAATTGCGAGCGCAATCCGGCTCGCAAATCCGGCGTGAATAAGCCGTGTGAACGGGGCCTCAAGGTCTGGGCAGTTAACATCTGAGTACATGTTCACACAATGGATTTGGATGCAGATTCTGGGCAGGAATCAGTGCCGGATCTGCCTTATAATTGGCGTCCATTTCGACTGCAATCTGCATTTCATTGCATTCTATAGAAAATCAACATAGTAGTTCACACAACGCTGATTTCTTTTCATTGCTAAAAAAGAATGGTCTTCAATTCTTGAGGCAGTTCCCTGCTCACCTCCTATAGTATAGTACATGCCCATGCTAAGAACGCGTTTCTTTCCATGCTTGTGCGGAATGTCAATGAGGAAATGAAGGCGGACTGCCCAAGGCAGATTTCTCTAATACTTTAGTATTTGCCAGCACATAAACACCTCAAAAAAAATCAACAAGCCAATTATATGCAGGTGTGGACAGTCCGCGCCTGCAAAGAAAAATATTCTGAAGGACGATGCAGATTTTACATGGCAGTCTATAGGAAGTGTTCTACAGGCGTTTTGGAGGGGTGTTTGGCGTTAAAATACACCCAAAAATAAGTGTGAAAAAACGCTGTGTGAACATACCCTAACTCTGCACAGACCTTTTGGAACAAAGAAAAGTGTAGTCACACAATTACAAAACTTATTTAGTACCACTTTTGCAGTTAAAAAAAAAGTAAGACTTTAACCACATAATTTAAAAAAAGAATTAATGTAAAAATTACACAGACAAAAAAAAACATTTTATGGAAAAAAGACAAAAGAAAATAAGTAAAATAACCAAGCAAGAAATAGCACTATAGTGTTCAAACCTGCATATACTGAGACAAACAAAAATGTGCCTGGTCAGGAAGGAGAAGGGGGAGGGAGAGGGAACAATACAGCCAGAGAGAGTTATGAGGACCTGCAAGTTGAACACAGAGTTATAAGAAGGATGATCCCGAATTGTTATTGCACAGGGAACACAGGTATTTACTAGAACAGATATTTCAGAAACAGCTGCAGGTCCTCTTTAACCAGTTTGAGACCAGACCATTTTCTTCCGTTCCTGACCAAGAACATTTTCCCTTTTTTTAAGGGGGGGGGGGGGGGCGATTTTTAAGTACGTGTGGATTTAAAAGATAGCACTGTCACACTTTGTTATCCAAATTTTTTTGGGCCTGTGAAACTAGAAAAAAGGGTTTGTAGCTTAAATTTTATTTTTAAACTTTTAATAGCAATAACTCCCACTAAAAAAAAAAGTTTATAAATTGTGTCCCCCTTTCTGTTAAATTTATTTTTATACAGGTGATATACAATTTCAGGTTGTTGGGAGTCAGGCTAAAAGCTTTATTTTAGGTTGTGTTTTTTATTTTTATTTTTCTTACATTTAATTTGCACATTGTGCTTCCCATAAAATCAGAAAGGGCATTTACTTGCAGTTACTTGGCATCTGCTGATCAGATTGTGCCGTTATATTTCACAGCGCTGTAATGAAATTGTAATTATGATAGTCAGGGAATGAAGTAGCAAGCCTGAAGGCTGCCTGCTAAGCTGTATACACGGCGCTTATTGAGCACAATCTTTACAATGATTGGTAATGCAGGGACTACAGTAAACCATCGCTTTCTTCTCTATGGAGAGTTTGGCTGTTGACAACTGGGACTCCAGTCTGGCAGCTACATAATCACCATGCAGCTGCTGATTTTGCAAGGACAGACAGGAAATGTCCTTGCAGAGTCACATGTGGACAGCCTAGAAATTTAAGTCATTCAGCAGTCTGCGACAGGATAGGGTATGTTCACACGGTGTCTTCACGCCGTATGAACATACGCCTTTCTTATGCTTCTCTGCGTCCATCAGAACGGACCCAGAGACGCATCTAAAAATTAGCAGTGAGTTTATCACTGCCGGCAATGAGAGACATGAGTGACCGCCGCTGCGTGTTTGCATCGCACCTGTCGGGTCCGCCTTTCGGATGCGATCAAAGGATTGCATGTCATTTCTTGGATCGCATCCACAAAGCAGACCCGACAGGCGCGATGCAAACAAGCAGCGGCGATCTTTCATGTGAACGCCACTGTGTGTCTGTCATTGCCGGCAGTGATCAACTCACTGCTAATTGTTACATGCGTCTCTGGGTCTGTTCTGAAAAGCATATGTTCATACGGTGTGAAGACGCCATGTGAACATACCCATAAAGGTGATGTCTCACAAATACAACTTAGCTTTGAAATAAGCTGCTGTTCCTGTGAAAAGCTGTGGCCACTGTATTAGCCACTGTTTTTTAATTACCGTATATACTAGAGTATAAGCCGAGTTTTTCAGCACAAAAAATGTGCTGGAAAATCCCCCCTCGGCTTATACTCGAGTCACTGTCGGCGCTCGGGCGCTGCGATGGCCTGTGCGCCGACAGGGACGCTTCAGTTATATGCGGCTCCTCAGGGAGCGCATATAACTGAATCCCGAGTACCTGACAGCGTTCGGGCGCTGCGGTGGCCCGTGTGCTGTCAGCGATCTCCTCCCCTGCATGCGACTCCTGCCTATACCTGCCTAGTACTGCCTATACCTGCCTAGGGGACCTATACCTGCCTATAGCCTGTCTAGGGGAACCTATGCCAGCCTATACCCTGCATATACCTGCCTATAGCCTGCCTAGGCGACCTATACCTGCCTATAGCCTGTCTAAGGGGACCTATACCTGCCTATAACGACCTATACCAGCCTATACCCTGCCTATGAGGACCTATACCTGCCTATGGGGGCAATTGCCTTCCTATAGCGACATATAGCTGCCTATACCAGCCTATAACTACCTATACCAGCCTATACCCTGACTATGAGGACCAATACCTGCCTACGGGGGCAATTGCCTGCCTATAGCTGCATAGGGGGACATATAGCTGCCTATACCAGCCTATGGGATACATTAAACTGCCTATACATGCCTATAATCTGCCTATGGGAGACATTAAACTGCCTATACGTGCCTATATCTGCCTATGGGGGACATGAAACTGCCTATACCAGCCTATATCTGCCTATGGGGGACATGAAACTGCCTATACCAGCCTATATCTGCCTATGGGGGACATGAAACTGCCTATTCCAGCCTATACCTGCCTATGGGGGACATTAAACTGCCTATGTAATTTTATTGGTATCTATTTTTATTTTTAAAATTCAGCAGTAGCCGCTGCATTTTCCACCCTAGGCTTATACTCAAGTCAATAAGCTTTACCGGTTTTTGTGGCAAAAGTAGGTGCCTCGGCTTGTACTCGGGTCGGCTTATACTCGAGTATATACTGTAGTTCTATAGGTCCATATAAAAAGTCCCTTTCTTATTCACTATCCCATAAACCCCGTGGCTGCCTGTGGACCTGGGGCCACATGTATGAAAACTGTCTAGGTCTGACACTTTCCTTGTTGTCCATAGCAACCAATCAGAGCTCCCCTTTCATTTTTCCAGAGCACTATATGAAATGAAAGGGGCGCTCTGATTGGTTGCTATGGGCAACAGGGAAAGTCTTAGGCCATGTTCACACGGCTTTTAATAATGGGCCTATTCCGGTCCGTAATACGCGGAAGTGGCCAATTAACGGGCCGAAACGGCCAATTCATTACAGTAATTTCACAGTGTTCATAGAGAACAATGGATTAGTTCTCTGCCGCCCCGGGTAATCCGGTTGCGGGAATTAATTCACCTGTCCATTTCTAGCGGGTATCGCGCGCTAGCAGTGATGTCAAGGGCCGGCGAGTCCCAAGCCCCCCCTCACTCCCCCGCCCCACCCCCCCCCTGCCCACACGGGTAATTGGGGGGCGAAATTTACGTCCCGCAATTAAGCCGTGTGAACTCCCCTTAGCCTGACGTTTTCTTTTCTGTGGCCCCCTGGTGTCGGGGGAATAAGGGCAGCATTTTATATCTACACATTTTTATATATATATTACAATGTATTAAACAACAGAAAATTTTTGGGTACAATAGGTTTTTCCCGGTTTAAAGGGAATTTGTTCATATACACACATTCCAATAATCTCTTCCTGCATAGTGATCATGTAGAAGGTTCTCAGCTCTGTCTAACATTACGGACCTAGAGATATACAAGAAAAAAGCTATTAGTGTGACTGCTGGGATATCTCAGTTGGTGCCATTAGAAGGGGATTTTGCCTGCTCACCTTGCAGTGGTGTTCTCTAGTAGTACTGGAGCCATTATAGAAGCAGACCCTTGTACGGAAAGGCAGCTGACATTTAGACCTCTTGTCTCTTCATAGCCCCAGAACCATCCTCTGCAATTAAAAAGACACCATCTTATTTAGCAGTTCTGCGAGGGGTAGCAAACTTTGGAACAATGCCGTAAGTAACTAAACAATTAAGTTTATGTCCACGTAACAAGCATTTCAAGTGGGAATCCACGAGGATTTCTACTTGAAATACTTGCTTGAAAGCGAAAATAAACCATTCCCATTGATCTCAATAGAAAATATGCGGTGTAGTTCATACAACATGTATTTTCAATGCACTGTAAATAAACTTAAAACATGTTCATTCTTTGGTTATTTTCAACATTCAAGTTACTAACCATGACGTACCAGGCTCTCCACAACCTCTCCCCTCCTTAAATCTCTGCCTTAATCTCCAGATGCCTCCCTTCACGCAATCTCCGCTCCTCACAGGATCTTCTTCTCTGCTCACCCGATGTCAGCTCCTCACACAACCATCTCAAATTTCACCCATGCTTCACCCACACTCTGGAACTAAAATGCGCAACACACAGATCCCACCACTTTCACCCGTTCAGAGAAAACCGAAAATCCCTCTCAGGAGCCTATAACCTTAAATACCCATGGTGCCCCTATTCCACCCCATAACCATGTCTACCACTCACTACCTGTTTCTTTCCTCTTCTCCTGTAGAGGGCCCTCTCTCCCTCTGTACCAACTGTCATTTATTGTTGGAATGGTACTTTGTTTGACATGTTATGTATGTACCCCCCTCGGGTGTTCAGAACCCTGGAATTAATGGTTCTTTAAAATAAAAAAAAAATTAAAAATGCATGGAAATTTCCTATTGAGTCAATAGGATGGAAAAAAAATTTGTGAAAACCCCAAAACATGGGTTTGCATTTTTTAACATCCAAAACCATGTTGAAATGAATGGGACATATTTCGGACTAAAAACCATGTGTAAAAAAGAAAGAAAAACACACAACCCTAAATCCACATGCAATAACAGTAAAATTCTTTAAAAATGAATAGACAACACAGTTTTCAACAGCAGAATCCGACAAGTAAATTTTACTCATCGTTTGGAAGTTCCCCAGGGCTGCATAACAGTGCTCACTTACATGTGGATTACATAGCAATAGAAACAATCTATAAAATGCAATTTTATTCATTTACATAGTGTTCTATTCCACAGCACTGTACAGAGATTGTAATCTTTCAAATTGGCCCCTGTCCACAGTGGGGCTCACTATCTAAATTCCAAATTAACCTATCTTTATATTTTTGGAGTGTGGGGGAAACCAGATTACCTGGAGGAAACCCAATCAAACACAGAGAGAACATACAAATTCCTTACAGATTTTGTTCTTGGTGGGATTTGAACCCAGAATTCCAGCCCTACCAGATCTACAGATTTCAACCCAAGATTCCAGCACTGCGGGGCAACAGTGGTAACCACTGAGCCACAGTGCTGCCCCATTGTACTTCATACATCGTAAACATATACTCCATACATCCCACATCTACAGATTGAACATTAAGATATACTTGTTAATTCTACCATGCCACTCGCCTTCAGAAGAGAATGGTAATAGTGCTCTGTACTGCAGATTAACTGCAATGTAGTGTCATGAGGTATACAAGAAAAATACCCCAAAGTTTTCCCCCCCCCCCCTGAGGAATGTAACAATTCAGAAATGTGGACAGCCCTTTTAAAATGGGTAGGCTTAATGAAAATTGGGGACAGCGGCTGTGGCACATGAACAGCCCAGTGAGTGTCTGGCTTATCTCAAGCATAGAAAAACGTGCTAAAAAAAAATTTTCCGTTTTTTTTTTCCAAAATAAGAGACAAAAAGAAATGAAGGGGCGCCCCCTGAGGGCTGTTTGGGCAACAAATGAGTTTAGACCAGACATTTTAAAAACTGGGGCCCTCATTCCTTGGCACTGCGTGAACAAAAACCACGTGTAAACAAACGTGGTGTGTTTTTTTATTATTATATATATTATATATATATATTAAAAATATATATATATATCACATAATAAAAAATATATTTTTATATCATATAAAATATATAACACATATTATAATAAATATATACATACATAAACACTGTATTCCCAATAAATATACACCCCCAGTAAAAAACCTGTAGTAAAAAAAAAGCATTTGGGGTTCTATTTTTCAGTGTCACTTGAAATTTTGGCACGTGGGGCACTACAAATTCCAGAAAGTCAAGTACCCCCTTTTTAAGAAAAGGGGATGGTGTGTCGGTTGTATAAAGTTGGCTTGCAATATAAACAATACCCCCCGGTTCACAGGGTTTTTTCAAGTGGGAATTGCGACCCGGATTGCACTCGAAATTTCCCGGGCTTAAAAAAGGGGCGGGGCGAGGGGGGGGGCGCGTTCGCCGAGGGGGGGGGAGTGAGGAATCCACTGTTCTCTATAAAAACGGGGGGATTCCCGTAATTACTGCGACGGATTGGCGCCGTACTCAGCGCAAACCCGGCGCCAGACGGCCCAACCGGGGCGAAATAAGCCGGGGAAACCCCCTTGGGGAAATTATCTGAAAAAAAAAACCTGTAAACCCATACTTGCCCACAATACATGAGCTGATCAATACATGGCCTCTCGTCCACTTTCTCTTCCATGACCTTCCCTTCCACCCCAGCATAACCTTGGAAACAACCCCGCTCAATAAAAGGGCCCCCCCAGATTCTAAAATGAGCAAAATTTTAATTTTTTCCTTTTAAAAAATTTTAAAACAAAACATCGATAGAACAAAAATTTTCAGTTAAAATTTATCTTAGGAACAAAAAATGAATTGAAATAAAAAAAACGTCAATTTATTTTTTTGCCTCGATTAGGTCTGTCTTTTTTTATTTTTTTTTTGAAAAATTTCCCCTAATAACAATAAAAAAGGGGGAAAATTAAGGGAAAATTAAAAAGCCCAAAACTGGGGAAAAAACTAGCAAATTCTAGTGCAAGTAACATCCCCACAAAAAAATAGTGCACACTTTTGTCACCAATTAAAAGCAAGAAGAAAACGGAGCACGGCCTCCATAGGACCAGCAGATTAAACAGAAATTACACATTTTGGGGTAAACTAAAGCCAAAATCTATGCCGGCTATAGCTTTACTTTTCTTGTATACAGACAACCAAAAGAATTGTCACATTTATTAACAAGCATATAAAAATGCTGGTTTACTAATTTCCCCCCAATTTTTTTTAAGTGATGTTATCTTTACAGTTATTTTTAGTTTTATAAACTTCCCTGGGGAAAAGCCTTATTGGAGGTACAGAACACAATTCCTACCCACATTGTCGGTATAAAGAGTGCTCCCAAAGCACCCTTTTGGGGTATTTTCAACGGGTTGTTTGAATCCATGTGAATTTACGTTTTTAGATACATTTTTGGGATCTTCGCAGACCCAAAAAAACCCCAAACACTATCTAATAAAAGAATGTGATTTATATGAAACACACGAGTGACGCTGAAGGTGTCTCACTGTGTTTTTTAGGTCCTTCCAAAAACTGTCATGTCAATTCTTGGTCTGAAAGACGCAGCGGGACCCCTATTTAAATTTTAGCCCCCCCCATCACACAGATTTTAATCATGCGTGTATTTAGTACTGGTGCCTTCACACTGGATGGCCCACAGAGAAAATAGCTTAGTTTTTAAACGAGGAGGACCCACCTGCTTGGGGTCTCGTTGAAATCGAAGGTGTTAAGCTTTTTTGCGCAAAAGTGTAAACAAAAAACCCATAAAACTTTTGTTTTTTTAAAGCAGAAATTTTTTTTTCAATATTCTATTTTTGTGTCTGCTGAAAATTGTTATGTGTATTTAAAGTGATAGGGGCGATCCTCTATTAACAAGCAGCTGATGTTTTATAGGGTTTGGGTCTGTTTGATAAAATCGCAATTCGTTTTTGGATGCGTTTTTTTCACCCAAACACGGACCCCAAAAACATGGTGAACAAGCCCCTATGGTAAACAAAATAATGTCAATAGGTAGTAATGGGAGTACAGCCCACTCCTCAGGAGACCAGGAAGCGATATGAGAGCTGCATACAAAAGGTATAACTGTATGTTAAGAGTGTATGGTCTATTTGACTAAAGTTTTCTGTAACGGGGGTAAATGTTTTAACCTACTAATATCTATTGAAATTCGGAACTTTGTGATTCCTGAGTCCACCGATGTGGATATCCCCAACACCCCCATAGTCACAGTTATTTATGTAAAACCTGTCATGTGGTTTAGGTCTCCCTATCCCAGAGCAGGATGTGATAGTGGAAGAGAAGCTGAACTCAGTGATGTATGGGTTTATAGGATTTCATGCTGATTTTCTAAGTATAAAAGAAAAAAATCTGTAAAAATAAAACTAAAAGTACTGCTGATCCCACCCACATACAGTGATTGACCGCTTGCTCTGTACACACACCGATACAGGGAAAGCTATCAATCACCATTTTTGGGTGGGGCAAGCAGGACTTCTACTATCTCTTAAAGGGGTTGTCTCACTACAAGGATTTTTTTTTAGTTAAATACGCAAAAACAAGTCTTTTGCAAAAATGTGTCCCATTAGCAATGCCCTCCCTTTTCCCAGATATCCCTTTGTATGGCTGCACGCTTCTCGGGTGCTATACTACAGACCTTTTTGATCCTTTTGAAAGGCTCCAGCACTGGTTGCATAGCTGCAGCCTTTAAAAAGCCTGTAAAACACCCCTGAATTCAAAATTCAGGGACTGGGAGGAGGAATAATGTATGAGGCAACCCCTTTAAGAAGACCATTCAGGTTTTTCCTTATTTTTTTCAGAAATCCTCTCCAAATCCAAAAAACCTACATATCCCAGAGATAAAGATTCCCACTCAGCACATCCGCCTCACAGAAGGAGCAAAAAACCACCTAACAGGTTCCCTTTACCCAAACACCTACACTACTGGCTGTGAAAACAGTTACTCCCCGAAGGTGGGAATCCACGTCCTCCAGTCATTACAAATGGTTGGTAGAGATGGGTTATTAAAATATGCAAAAAAAAGCCACAACCGGGGGATCGGGAAAAAGTGTGACAGGTTTAAAGGCCCCCTGGGTTTAAACCCTTCCAAACCTTCCGTCATTTAATTCTCTGTACGTTTTTCCCCCTCCACGTCTGTGATAAACTCTTCTCAGGGGAACAACCTTCGCCTGCTCTAACACCTTTGCACCCCTTGAAAACCCCAGACTCACCTTAAAGAGGTATGCCATTGATTAGCTTTGAACCTGGACGCAAAGGTAAATAAAGATTACCACCAAATACACTGCTAGTTTGCTTTTTTCAAGCCTGAAATTCTTTCCCCTTGTGATTCAAAACCTTTTTGGTTTCAACCACATCTCTGACTCCAAAACGCCCGTGATGGGGATTCACTTCCTCCCGTGCCTTAGGCACACAGGAACTTATTTATATTTCTTACTGACAATCTTTAACTCTGTAGCCTTCGCTCCTGCCGTTTAGACCCCTTCCTCACCATTGTCCATCTAGAAGGCTTGGCTAAGAACAGCAGAGTGGATATGCCAATTACTATTTAAGGACCTCCTACAGCCTAACCTGCAGGTGTGAGCCTAAAGCTGGCTCCTCAAAAGCCCTAGGTCTCCTCACATTTCTCACCTACCTTTACAACCCATCACCATATGCTCCAAAGTTTTTTCCCCCAACATCAAGAGGACTTCTTTGCACAGAGCACGACAGACACCCGCTGGGTAGGGCTAGTCTTTGAATACCACCTTTGCTGGCCTTACCCTTACTGAATAGCCATGGATATCCTATTTCTTCTTTCCATGCATAAAGGATATTCTAGGCTATACGGTTTTTGGGCTTTTTTTTATTGGCTTGAGTATAATATGCTATTTGCGGTTTACTGTTAAATGGAATTCAAAACAGACTTTGGTTTATATTGTATTGTTTTGGATGTAATCATTTTAAACAAGACATTTGAATGAGAAATTTATAATTGGAAGAGCTATTAAAGGAAAACAAAATATTATATTACAAGCACCATATTTTTTTTTCTATAACATGCTGTGGAAAGCCGGGAGAGGGGAAAATTAGGGTTTCCCCCCCGTGATTGCGGGGAAACCTTAAAATGCCGCATGGGTTGGGGGGGTGAAATGTAGCGAATGAGCATGTTGCTGCACACCGCTCCTCTACCATTAATTAATGCAGAGGGGGGAATTTGGTTTTTTTTGGTAGCAGAAGCCCTCATTCCATGTATAACACCAAGGGGGGGTAAGAGGAATAATGAAGGTCCAATAAATATTGTGTATATAGGACATGGGATTATGCCCCCTAGTTGTCAAGTAGTCTAGGGGGACTAAGAGTTAAAGAAAAAAATTATATATATATATATATTCCCCGGGTTACGAACGGAAAGGGACTGTGGTTTTTTCTTAAATTGAATTTGTAAAAGCAAATCAGAAGTCAATTTATTAAAAAAGCAACCCCACACAAAACGTTTTTTTTTTTATTTCGAATAGTGCAGGGGAAAGGGTTTTTACATTTGTTTTGCTGTCTTTGGGCCCCTGAAGAAGATTTACCCATTGTGTTGCGCATGTGGAATTATGCCCACCTACTCTCTGTTTCTCTGCGTGGAACAAGGAACACAAGTGCCAGCAGGGGCCCGCCCCCTTTGAAAAATTTGGGACAAAATGAAATTTGGAACAAAGTAAAACGGGGATGCCTGTGAGGTGTTAAAAAAATTTATAAATTTTAAATATTAATATTAAAAAATATACACCAACATTAAAAATCCAGTCTATTTAAAAAGAAAAACGTTATTCCGTACACTGTACACCATAGAAGGGAAAAAATCTAAACGCTAAAATTGTGTTTTTTTGGTAATTTCATATCCCCAAAAATTTGGAATAATAATAAGTGATCAGAAAATCGCAAAAACCCAAAATGGGGAACAAAAAAAACACACTTCACCCACAATTTTTTTCTTCAATTTATTTTTTCCCCATTTTCCCCCCCCTAAACCTAAGTTGGGCTTTTAAATCCAAAAATACAGTATATTACATACATATACATGCACACGCACTACTCACAAAAAATTTGTGCTATTTGGCTTTAGGCTGAAATTTTAGGACGAACATAAAATTTCTTGAAAATCTTTTAAAAAAGAGCAAAAAAAGACCATCTCTTAGCTGTAGAAGCACAATTCCAAGTTCAGTTTTCGACTTTTTTCAAAACTTTTCTGATCTCAAATAAGAAGCTTAAAAGGGGATTTGCCACCAACCAATATGACCTCCGTTCCCAAAGAACAAAACAAATACCCGAGTCAAGAAGATCAGTGGAGAGAGGAGAGGGGGGGGGGGGATGAGGAAACCAAAAAGGGGGGGGCTCAAAATTAAGTGAATAATAAAAATACAAAAGTGGATTCACAATAAGCAAGACACTGACCTCAAAAAGGGACTGTCAGCGAGCGGAAAGCTGCACACAGACCACAAGGCAAGCACAGAGCCTGCATAAAACGGATCCTGTACATGTTTAACTCAAATAATCAAAAATATAACTTGTAAATTTTGTAACAAAAGGAAAAACCTATTTTAAACAGCAGATTGAAAGCTTCTTCAACAAAAAAGCAGGGATTAATAAAAACACAGCTAGTTATTTTGTTACAAAAGAAAACATATTTCACCTGGTGCCTTAAAAACCATTCATTCTGCCGTCATCAGATAAGAAGGATTAAACAAAAGCCCCCTTTCAGCCCTGGGTTTTTGACTAAGGGAAGCTTTGTGGTAACCAAGGGGGGGGTTTAGAAATGGTAGCTCTCAGAGTTTTTTATTTTTTTAAAACACATAAAATTTAAAAAAGTATTAAAAACCTTTTGGAGGTTCCAGTCAACATTTTCATGGGGCAAAACCCCTTTAATAGCAAAATTCCCAAAAACTGTTTTGAAAAACCCTGAATCCCTAAAAATTTAGAGAACAATTTTTAATTTAAACATCCCCTTATGATGCGTTCAATTTTGACTCATGACCCAAGACAAAAACCTTACATTCTTTTCCCTTTCTGACCTTTCCCTCTCTCTGTATGGGGGCCCTTCAATGGGTTATTTCAGGGGCGGGTTGCAGCCGTATTTCCGCCGTACTGCGCGCAATACAGCTGGGAACCGTCCCGCCCTTACGGAAAAACCCCCGTTTCATAGAAACTGTGGGATTCCGTTTCTCTTCCCCCCGGGAATCCGCCCCGGGGGGAGAAAGTAAACATGCCATTTTTACCGTATACTCCCGTGGGTAATGCATGTCTTAGGGGGCCCGGGGAGCACGCCCCCCCCCCCGCAATTACAGCTTGAATGAGCCTGTGAACCGCCCCATTGTCAACCTGTGATGACATCTAAACTCGTGGGCCACTTCCGCTGACGCACCTCTTGAAGCCTTTCATTCTAAAAATTGAGACTGTCCATTTAGGTCATTTAAAAAAAATTTCAAACCCGAACAAATCCTCAACTTTTGGGAGTAGTGTATATATGTGAGAGACAGAATAATGGTGATGATCAGATACACTTTGCTGATATCATGCATCCAAGTATTATAATATTAGTAAAATACATTGATTATTCAAAAATTTCCTGCCCAAAAATTCTTATATTCAATTTCAGGGTATTTTTTTTTCAACTGTCAATACAAAGAATTTTGACCAGGGAATCCCGCCTTGATTTTGTCAGGACTTGCCATTATATAGACGACCCCATGGGGGTAAAACCAGTACCCAATCTGAGCTTTTCCGTAGAGTCTTCAGAAGGGAAACCCTACAATTTACTCTCTGGCAGGGTTTAAAACCTTTTGGGGGGTTCAATCTACAGCAAGTACCTGTGTAATACAGTGAGCAGAAGTTTATTATACCATTGCTTTTACAATCATAGTGGGTTTAAAAATAACATGTATTACTAAAATACTGAAAGATGAAAAGAAAAATGTTGCTGCACACAAAGGGCGACAGAGTTTTTAGGTTCACCACATACTCACACTGAAAATTCCACAAACTGCTTCTTAAAAGGGACACTTCCATCAGAAAGGAGAAATTTTATTTAACCCCTTCAGGACCAGGCGTTTTGTTTTTTTTTGTGACACTTTTTGTTTTTCCCTCCTCCCTTCTGAAACCTTTAAATTTTTTTATTTTTCCCCCCTAAAAAGACACGGGCTTTTTTTTTTAAAAAA
>JAODAL010020731.1:0-68709 GCA_025379985.1 Phyllomedusa bahiana
AATTCGGCCCCCATTTATCTTTGGGCTAGCCTTAATTTGGGGTTAATTTTAAGACCTAATATTTTTAACCTTTCTTCTTCCCAAAGGCTGTCTTCCCTTAAATGGATGGCACCAGAGACTATCTTCGACAGAGTATACACAACACAGAGTGATGTGTGGTCATGGGGTCCTCCTGAAATTTTTTTCTCATTGGGGAGTTTTTGAATTTTTCCTTTTATTGATATGTCCCAACTTTTTTCCCCAGAACAATGTTTTAATGTATTACACTAATTTTCACGGAAAAACCTTTTAAATTTTCCACCCCCCCGGAAGGAAGAACATGTGGTACTTAGGGAAAACTTTCATTTTTTAAAGAGGGTTAACATTTTAAATTTTCAAGGGGGGCCAAAAAGGGAAGTTTTTTCCTTTTGGACAATCTTTGTTAATTTTAAATGAATATCATCGAATATGTGGTAGTAATATACTGAAAAGAAAACACATTTTTTGGGCACTTCGTTATGAATTGAGTTCAGTTCGCTTTGGACTGTGGATAATCTGATGATTTAAATGTGACTGGCTGATTTTACAATATCAAATTGTTTACCATGTTCTGGTTTCAAATACCACAAATACCTGTATTTTAAGCCTTTTTTGACTTATTACAGGAGGATCTCCATATCCTGGGGTCCAGATTGATGAGGATTTTTGCAGGCGATTAAAAGATGGAACAAGGATGAGAGCTCCAGACTATGCAACAGTGGAAATTAATTTTTAAAATTAACAGATCCGAAAATTAAAATTTTTATAAAGGGAAATCTTTAAAACAGTAATACTGTGTATCACTATTTACTGACTTGGGTTTGTCACATCAGATACCAGACAATGCTTGACTGCTGGCATGGAGAACCCCTACAAAGACCCACATTTTCTGAACTAGTGGAACATTCAGGAAATGTCCTACAAGCTAATTCCAAAGGTTGTAAAAAACTAGAAAAAAATAGCATAAACTGGTACCTGGAAATGTACCAGAAAAACGTTGATCTCCTCCATTTTCCAGGATGGAAAAGACTACATTCCTCTTACTGTGACTCTGAATGTTGAAGATGATTCTGGACTTTCTATGCCGACCTCACCTGTTTCCTGTGTTGAAGGAGAGGAAATACTGAGCAAAATTTTCTTTGATAAACAGCTGGAATAGGGTATGCCCATTTTTACATCATCCGCTATATCATCTGCACGTATCACTGTCAAATCCATTTCAATAATAGATATATGATGCCTGCTTGATTACCTCATAAGCAGTTCCTGAACCATTCTGCAGACAAATAGTTGTATGTATGCTATTTTGATGTATGCACTGAGAAATGCACCAGATACACACACTAGGCATATACATAGGGTACCATGGCGTAACTAGTACATTTTTCCATACATCTGGCTGATATCTGACAGTATACTTTTTATTTTTACTTTATTGAAAAGCAACAGCTATGTTTTCAGTGTAAGTAGCCTGCAAAGAAGGTATACCTTGAATTATACTTTTTTGAAGTGGTAGTCTGTTGGCAATGGATGCAAATGTATAACTGTTACATACATGGCAACTTTATGTTGGGTGCATATATTGGGGATTTTTCTGTTGCAAATGCCAAATATAAGGGTAAAAAGTGAACAATGCCTGAAGGTAGCCATACACCTTCAACAGCTATGGGCAAAATGCACAAATAGTGAACAGCTATCCTACCTTTTTGTAGTGCCAATACACATGCATGCTATTAAGCATGTCTGATCCTTTTCCCCTTGGCATCATCTTTTTAGAAAAAGTCAGCACTCTCCCCATACACATAAGATCACATAAGTTTATGAGTCCCAACAAAATCAGCGGGTTAGGTTGACTGTTTATGTACACCTTTAGGGCCACATGTATGAACCTGTTTAGGTCTAAAACCCACTTCTTTGCCCATAGTAACCTATTGACAAAATAGTGAGTATTAGACCTAAACAGGTTCATAAATGTGGCCCTTGGTCTTTATCATCAAGCAATGTAAGAAATTTGGACAGTATCTTTTCCTGACAGTACATAAACCATAAGTGAAGTTTAAGGCTATGTCCACACTGCATAAGAAAACGATCGTATCTCCGGCGCTTTTCGTTTTTTAAGAGCGCAGAGGATACGATCGTTCCTGCGGCCCCATAGCCGGCAATAGAAAAGACGAGTTGCTGTCTACACAGCTCGTCTTTTCTCTGCCCGTCTTTCGGCAGCGGCGTATTATACAACATGTTGTATAATACCCGGGCTTTCTCGTTTTTCTTGACGTCTTCCCATACAATACTATTGTATGGGGGACCTTTGGAAAACGAGAAGCACCGCGGCTTTTGCACAAAGCGTGACAAAAGCCGCGGTCCTGCATCAGAGAAAAAACGGCCGCGTTTGGGGCCGTTTTTTGTCTGATGCAGTGTAGACATAGCCTAAGTTAGAAGGAAAGTTACATGGCATAAAGTCACTAACAAATTAGTCACATCTGTTAGTAACTTTACTATCATGATTAAATTAGTTGACAGATAGTTTATCACTTAAAGGGGTTGTCTCGCCATGCTGTTTCACAGAGCCTCAGTCAGCTTCAGGCTCACTTCCTGGTCAGGCTGCGGGTGGTTCAAATAGCATGGACTGGCATATCAGTTTTGCTATTCCTAGCTTATCCTGATACAGTGACTTGAGTGCTGGAGGTTTGTAGTCTGTAGTGCACAAGGTTACAGTGCTCTAAAGGATTAAAGCTTTCAAATAAGTAACACAGCAGGGAGTGACATCACCAGCCCAACCACTGCTGCAGTCTGAAAGAGCAGAGAGAGGTGGCTGGTAACTAGGGAAACCTGTGTAAAAGCAGTAGATAAGATCTGCTCCCAACTCTGAAGAGAAGTAAAATCAGAGAAGCAATATATTTTGTAATCGTCTTTATTTACCTTTGCCTACATGTTTAAAGTTAATCAATGAAACTATAATACCCCTTTAATGCAGGAGTGTCAAGCTCATTTCTGCTGAGGGCCGCATCAGCATCATGGTTGCTCTTAAAGTACTGTTGGAGAGCATTTGAGATTGGCTAGGGTGCATAGAATGCCACTCGTGAGTTTTTTGAACAAAGCAGGGGGAGGTGCCCCCCAAAACCAAATTACAGAGGGTCCTCTTCGTTGGCCAGCGGAATTCAACCAACCATGGACTATGAGTTTGACACATGGGGGCAGATTTATCAAAACTGTCTTACTTTAGACAGTTAAACTTAACTAACAGTTTTAAAATGCGCCAAATTTATCAAGTTTTTAAAAGATCGGGTGCGGGTTAAACTGTCAGTCCATTTTCACCATTTTTAAGTTGGCTACTTTACGCCAAATTTAGTTCACCCCGGCGCTTTTTCTTGTCGCTTTGCCCCCCCTTCCAATCCCATTTTTACAAAGCCACGCCCCCTTTGTCAAATGCGGCCCGGAAGTGTCTGAAACTGTCTAAAACATATAGTAAATGTGACGAAAACTTTTTTTTTGGCGAAAATTGACCCCAAATTTCTGGCCAACCCCCTTGTTTTAATCCCCCATTATCCAAAATTTTTACAACAAAAAAAAGATATAAAAAATAGAAAATTTCCCCCAGGGCCCCAGTCAGTGCACATTTTTTTAACAAAAAGTAAGTGGAACCTTTGTCAAAATAATAAAAAAATCTAAATGTTAAATTTAACTATGGGAAATATGTAAAATGTCTGCAATTATTTTAACTTGTTTTCTTGTCTTCACACACCCAAAAACAAAGGAAAAATACCCGGGCCTGTTAGTGTCAAAAAACCCCCATTTGAAATTTTCCATAGAAATTACAGTGAAATCCCATAAAAGGTAGAAAAACACTTTCTCAATCTTTCTACTATTTTTCGCTTATTATTTACAAGCATTGTTTGTAAATCTGTTCAATATATTATAGGACAACCAAACAGATAGTGGGATGATTCTTGCATCAGAAGAGCTGAAAACACTGGAGAATACACAAGATGAGACACTGTTATTTAGGTAAATGACTTTAAACTTTCTATCTTTTGTTAAGATATCAAAAACATTGTCCGAAAATGACCTTTGTTAAATCATGTTTTTAGTTACTGAATAAAAATTTAGTGATTTTTCTGTATGTCACTATCTATATTTAAATGGTATTTTACCTTCTGGCTGTTTCACAGAGCCTGCCTTTCATAGCCCCGTTCAGGCTCCCACTTCCTTTTCAGGTGATTTTACAGCAGTGATTGCCATATAAACCCTTTTTTTCCCCTATAGCCTTTTGGAAGGGATATTGTTGGGGGGAATTTTAACAGCGGGGCTGCAGAGCTGAAAAGGGGTTTAAAGTTGTTAGATAAACAACGCTTTACGGGGGGGGGGGGGGGGGTTTTTTTTTTTCTAGAGCAGGAAGGTGGTCAGTAAATTTTTAAAACCGTAAACAACAGGGGAAAAGAACCCTAAAAAATGAACAAAATTATAAAACAATTTTATTTTGTTAAGTTAAAAATTTAAGAATACCCTTTAAAAAACTGAAATCCTGTTCTTCAATCTGACTAAAAAAATTTTTTTTTGAATTTTTGGGAAAAAGAAGGGGGAAAGAATTTCCGGGAACCACCAAAAAGGTGGTGTTTAAAAATGAACCCCCAAACCCCCCCGGGAAAAACGGCTTTGGGAAAAACAGGGCTCCCACGCCTCTATTGGTGAAAAATTTAATTCCCTGGCTAAACATTGGGTGAAAGGGGATTTCCAAAAGAAAGTTGGACAAGCTTTTTAATTTTGGACACCTAAATTTCAAAAAAGGGTGCGTTTAGTAACCCTACCCCATTTAAAAGGTGGGTCAAATTTACCCCCCAAAAATTTTGCTCCCGGGGCCTAAAAAAACTCCCCCCAAAAAACCCCTTTTACGGGCCCCCTTGCCATGGCCCCCCAGAAAGATTCCCTAAAAGGGGAAAAAAGAAAATGCCACCAAAACATAAAAAACCCAAAAAAAAAAATTCTACAACCAGAAGATGAAAATGGCAAAGAAGAAAAGAATATGTATTATAATCTGGTTTTAAATAGTAAAAAAAAATATTGGTGACACATTCCCTTCAAGGGTGATTCCCACTAAAACAATATGCATTGTGGTGTCACTAGACCTAAGCTGGCCAATCAGCTCAAACCTTTGTATAACTTTATAAAGGTGAAAGCTTCTCCTGTATAGGAGTTTTTGATCATTTTTTCCTCTGCAATACTATCACCTAATCTGGCAGCTAAGTCTACCACCAACTCTAGTAGGAGACATAGCAGGAAAGAAATCTGCTTGTGCAATTTGAAGTTACATTTTGAATAAAATGATTTTCACTACCCCAAATGTCTCAATTGATAGTTGACTCATTGTTCATTAATTTTCCTTTTATTCATAGTTACTTCACCAATGTTTGTTCTTTTCTCATTTCAGTTGTTTAAAATCCAGTAAAAGCAAAGACTCAGTCACATCAGGATCTTCCAACCAAACCAGTGATTACCAGTCTGGTTACCACTCAGATGAAACTGTTAATGAAACTAATGAAAAAACTCAACTTCTGAAAAGAGAGAGTCCATCAGAAATATGCTACGTAGAAAAAACTCCACAGCAAGCTGTCATCCAGTTGACCACAGAAGTTTAGGAGCTTGGAAGGTTTTTTTTTACTTGCCACAATGCACTAGTACAGAAGAATCTTTGGAATTCTGTCTGTAGGAGAAGACTAGGTAGAGATGGTGTCATGGTTTCGCTGAAGAAGATGATACCTGGATGTGTCTACATTTCATGTGTGAGATGGACTTAAACACATTAACAATTATTACCATTCTGTTGAATAACAGGGTATGGACTTTTGGGAGCAAATATTTCCTATTTGGACACCAAGTGTCTGACAGTGAGGTTTCTGGAAGGACCATTACTGTACTTATCTTTATTCCATTGATGAAGTGACTGTGGTAGACACACAGCCTGGTCTGTAAGCCACACTTTGGACTAATTAGGCCACCTCACACACGTTTTGGTGATGTGTATATAGTAGTATTATGCACTATTTAATTTTTTTTTTTAAATACCAGACTATGGACAAATTAATGTCCCATCTAGAGAACCATATGTAGTGCTGCATTAACGTCTTCTCTAGAGGGAGTATATTAAGTACTTTACAGGACTTTATTTTGAAGGTCCAAGAACAGGAGTCAGCTCTCATACACTGGGTACATGTATTACTTTTTGTATATTAAGCAATTTACTATTCAAACTTATCAGAAGAAGAAATGGTACAGTAAATTCCACTATATTCCTGATCAAAAGGCATCCTCAAATAATCTTATGGAAAACTTTATTGCGGGTGCCAGAGATACAGGATTTGGGGTTCTTGGAGTCACACATTTCAAGATTTTATAATAGATGCTAAAAATGACTAGTGCTGGTCCTGCTGTTACCAGATCATCCAATCTTACTATAGGTTATATTGGCCTTTAAGAGCTCTATAAAGCTAACCTTGGTAAACATGACTTCTTTGGGTGTATCATCCAGGTCCTGAGCCCCAAAGCAACATTTTACATATCCATTAAATATTAGGGAAGGGTTTGACCCACCCAGACAAGGGGTGGATGCTGTAATTTAAAATCCCTAAACTCACCCCCGACAAAAGTCCTTTTTTCTTTGCATTAGTTTAAATTTTTTTTATTTTAAACCTTTACAAGTATTTTTTGGTAAAAACCCCCCAAAATTTCCTTTAAAAAAGACCATACGTTCGATATTTGAAAAGTGAGTCACTTTAATCCTTTAATAAACAATTTTGGGCATTTTAATCAGAATATATCACCCCCCCCCCCCCCCCCCCCGCAATACAATTTTGGCTCAATTTTAACGGGGGTTCCCCAACTTCCCCACATCATACTGGCAAAATTTTGGAAAGCCCCCCTTAAAAATTCAAAAAACTTTAATAAATCTTCTTTTAAAAATTTAGACATTCAGCCTAATAAACATAAGTCCCATACATATAAAGGAACAATACCAGGTTTGCGTTGTGGGTTAAACCCAAGCCTTCCAAACTATTAAAATTCTTCTCCCTTTTGGGGAGCAGGAGACGCCGGACCAAGGGAGGCGAAGGCTTCCTTTATAGTAGTGATGGACATACTGTTTATTACGGCTGAATGTCTACATTTATAAGAAGATTTATTAAAGTATTGAAAAATAAATTGGATCATCCATATTTTGTCACTTTAATCTTAACCTATGGAGAAAGGGGTTTCCATGAGGACAATTCCATATTACTTTAAAGTTTTTGTTTTGGCAACATTGACTTATATTGGGTAGTTACTTTAGCCATTAACATGTCCTTCTTTGGGATTTTGGACAGAGGAGCCCTTTTTTACCGTGGCAACTGCACTAGAATTCCGGTGCAATTTGCGTCACAATACTGGCGTACATGCTTTGTGCCACATCTATTATGTCTTTTTTTTTTGCATCTATTATGTCTTTTTTAGACACTTTTATGCTGCATCTAACAAAGAGGCTGTGGCTTAATGGAAGGGTGTGTTTTTGGTAAAATCAGTGTGGCTTAACTTGTGGTACACTGTGCCAAAATGTTAGTGCAGTTATTGACGCAAACTAAGCCCATTAATAAGTGGTATAATATTAGACAGAAATGTCTAACCATTCACCAGATTTATCATATAGCACAAGCTACTGTGATAAATCCGGCACGTTTTTAGACTGTGTAATCTAAATTTACATTGTCTATGTATTAGTATTAGTACCTGTGCCCCAATGTGTTTAATATTTTATCCTTGATCATCATTTTAATGTCAAATATATATGGAATCTACTATTTACATACAGCATTTATAATTGTCATTGGCTAAATTGACCTTTACATCAACTTTAGTGGTTAGAGGAGGTAGTTGATATAATGGATATAAATTCCTTAGTCCTTGCAAAATTTAGTGGCCCTTACATATCAAAGCTGAGAGGAAGTTCATTTTTCCCAGAGTTTTATACGGGGCCAGTTGTGAAGGGGTTTTTATTCTAAACATGTTAAAAACTAAGGGCCACATGTATAAATCTTTGGGCTAAGATTTCTTTTGTTGCCCATAAGCAAAACCCAAACAACGTTTTTATTCATTTTCATATAGTGTCTGAAAACGAAAACGAGCTCAGAAATTTTAGGCCTACAGTTTTTATACTGGGCCCAAATATCATGTTTTATTATTTATAATGAAATGTAAAAGAAATGTAATATATTATATTTATAAATATGTTTTATTTGTATATACCATGTAAATGTTCTTTTTATATTCTTTAGCACTATTAAAGAGTTAAAGTTTTTAATTGCGTGCTCCTTATTGTTTTACTGTGCACGATTTCCTGAATGATACCAACATAAATACAAACTACCTTTCTTAAAAAGCTGCTAATCGCACTTGCAAATATAGATGTGATAAAAATTACAACTTATCTGAGTGAACAAAAGTAGATGGCATCTCAATGTATGACTGACCCCACGAAATAATAGTTTGCATACGGATTCAAGGGTGGTTTCACATATTGCATTTATGCAAAACTCCACTGCAGTTTTTGATGCAGTTTTTTCATAGAAAACCAGAAGTGGATCTAGCAGGATGGAAAAGTTTAAGCCCTATCTTTATATTTTCTGTTCCTTAAGGGTATGTGTGTGTTTTGTTTTTATGCTGCTGCTGTAATAAAAAACTCACTCACTTTTGTACTTTCCAGTATTCCAGCTCTGAAGCTCTAGGTTAGGGGCGCCAAACTAATTAGCATTGTGGTTGCCCTCAAAGGGCTATTGGAGAACCTTGGAGGAAAACTAAAGGGCCAGGGTAGGACACTCAGAATTGTCACCGCCTATTAGTTACTGAGCATAGCAGTGTGGAGGTGCACGCCAGAGCTTCAAATCCAAGATGGTGCCTGCTACCTCTGTTGGACCCCCAATTGCTAAATGCTATTTTCATCCCTGGGGAAAGTGGAAAAGCTAGTTCTTTTGTTCAAACCTTGTATCCCGCTCCTGTTCTTGCCTTTTTGGGGCCCAATAAGTGTGGGGGGGACAGATTCCCCCCCGGGCCTTAAGTTTGACACCTGTGCTCTAGATGGTGTCTCCCTGGGTCTGCTGTTTTCTTCCAACTCCCGGTGGGTGGATCATTATCACTGCAACTGCTGATTGGTGGACAGTCTTTTGGCCACTGTTGACACATCAATTGGAGCATTATTTTGGATGAGAGTCAGGCAATGATGGCCGTGTAGCAATCATCGATCCCGCAATGAAATCCTAAATATCGTGCATGAGTATCATGCTACAATTGCTACGTATAAGGTAATGGTACCCCTTTGGCATAAAATATGCCTTTTTTCCTTAAAAGGTCACAAAACCAATTCAAAAACACAAAGAAATTTTTAAAAGCGGGAGCGAAGTAAACAAAGATTTGGGGAAATGGTGGGGACATCGGCAAGGAAATCAGTAATAAAAAAGGTAAGTAGATTTTTTTAAATTAATAAAGCAAGATTATTTATTTTAAATCAAAAAACACTTGGACAACCTATTTAAGTCCACTCCTGACTTTTGTCTTTGTTGAAAAAAACTGCGCTTTTTCACAGATATGCTGTGCCTGAAATCACCCTAGAGAAGGCATAATATATTAAACAATGGGGCTTTTTTAAGGTATAAAATTTACATATATTTAAAAATTTAGAATAGATTTTTTTTTTTGTGCAGGAAATTGTAAAAAAATTGCTTTAAAGAGTTATTCTCCCAAATTTTAAAATGCCCCAATCTTGCCCCCTTTTGGGTTAAAAATGTCAATTCAATGGTTATAGGGTACGGGGAATTCGTAAATACAAGAAACCCTCCCCAAAAATTTTTAAAAGTGCAAAAATATCTGGATTTTAAAAAAAATCTGACCAGTATTTTTTAATGCCGTGTACCACTTTAGGCCATGTTTACAGGTTTTTTGGAATATTTTTAGTCCGTAATTCACGTTTTTACTGCGGAATTACAGGCTAAAAACTCCCGGGCTTGGAATCCCCCAGTTCCTAGAGAACAGGATTGTTCCCCTTTCCCCGCTCCACATTTTGGGGAGTGGGAAGAAGGACAGCTCTTATTCAGGCTATAAACCCTGATAATGCTGTCTATGGGGCCAGCGAGCGCCACCCCCGCCCCCCCCTACGGCAGCCGGCGTAATTGTGGCGAAATAGTCCCGCAATTACACGGGAAAAAAGCCGTTGGAAATTGTTATTCCATGTTTGGGTTGGAATCCCCATATTTTATTTTTTTATATAAAAAATTTTCCCATAAAAGGCTCTTAAGTCCCCATACTCTTAGACAAAAGTAACAATGTTGATATGTATAAGGGCCGGTGTGTCAAGGGAAAGGGGAAGGTAATTTTAAAATTCTTACCAAGTGCTGTATTTTTACCCTCTTTCGTCTGCTTTTCTTTCTGCCCCCAAGAGACCAGTTCCCCAAGAAATCCGGATTTGTTTGGGAAACACTACCAACCCCGAAAAAAAATTTGGCTGGTCCCCCAAATTTTGTGTCCAAATGAAAAAGTAAATTTCCAGTCCATTTGAGCAACGGGTTAAAGGGATTACTTTGTTCTATTAAAGTCTAAGGACCAATGCAACTATGTTGTGGTGTCAGTTGGGTTACCTTTTTTTCCAATGTATGAACAGTCGCACTCCAAACTTTGGCACGATAAGTGCCGGTGCAACACTTTTTAATGCGCCAAAGATTAGGGACATTTTTGGGGTGTGCACCCCAAATTGATAGAATTGACCATTTTATTCTTTGACCCCCCAAAATTAGGTGCATAACAGTTAGAAAACCGACCAGGTTTTTGGTGGTTTTGTGGCCGTTTGTATTGGCACTACACTGCACCTGTATGTGTGACCTGCAGAAGAACAGGTTCATACATTCTGGTGAATTCTATACTACTGTAAAGCGATTTAGAACTGGCCTGTCAGCGGCAACATTCATTCATGTCGCCCTTAGAGCACATCATACCAATATGTCGTAAATGTCCATTAAGCATCCTTTCTCAAAGATTTTTTTTTACTAAATGCCAAAGGATGCTTCTGCATGAACCAAATATCTTTTCAGTCAACTTCTGTCTTAAAGTTTTAAATGTGTAGGGATTGTGCTAAGGTTAATAAAAGAAAATCAGATATTGTGAAATAACACACAATACATACATTGCCAATGTAATAAATTTTCACTTAGATGGATGTTACAAGCAACCCATGGTAGGACAATATAGGCAGTTTATTCTCACAGTAGGGAACCAGTGATAGATATGGCCCTCAGGAAAGATCAGGTTCTGGTAAGGTGGGTAATTAAAATAGTAATGACTGAAATGGCTTCAAATAGGAAGCCAAAATGTATCAGCCTAAGTGTTACCAGGGTCATTGATGTGCTTTACTGCTCTAGCTCTAACTAAGCCAAAATTATGCTGTGTCTAGACAGATCTTGTCTCCTGTCTGGTCAACTCATGTAAAACACCATTACCATCAAACAGTATTCTGAATTATAAGACAGATGGACATAAAAAGCGTGCAGTACATGTACCTGCTGCAGTTTTACCATAGGAGGGACCTTGGATATTTTCTTACCATTTCCCTTGTGTTTGGGTGAATGTAATCATACCTGTTCATTATCTACAGTATAAAAACCAGCAATTTTACCGGCAATTTATAAATAGAAAACATCCTTGAGGTCTTTTGCTTGTTTCCGAAAAGTTAATACATTCACCAGGACTTCAAACAAATATTTGTGAGAAAAAATAAATATGGAGGTGAGTAAATAAGAAAGTATGTAGAGTAGGCGGCTCTGCAGGAAGCAGAGAAGAATGCTGTGCTATGTCCTGGAAGGAAGAGGAAATGGATTACTGTCCTAAGAAATCAATCACACTTTTCGAAACACACAGTGGAAGACATCTGCAGGGGAAGGGATGCTAGTGACCAAGTCAGATGGGTAAAATGGCCTCTTTTGAAAATATGATTGGAAGCACTATGGGCTTGTGAACTATCCTAAAGGTAAATGGGTGGTGTAGAAAAAATAAAAATAAAATAGAGATGGCCCACAAATCCATACAACACTAACACCACTTCAAATTTGTGACATTACGTATGACCTCCCCGTGCCAATATTTTGGTGAGAATTATTCTCAAGGAAACCAACCTAGAGGTTGCATAAAGCTAGAGAAAAGTGCCTGATGATGCAACAGAATTGACATACAGCATTAGCCACTGTGATAAGTTTGGCAGATCTAGGCCAGTTGTAAGGGTGCTTTCACACGGTGCATTTTTGATGCGTTTTTTCAATGCGTTTTTTTGTGCAGGAAGGCACAGCAATTAATGCTGTACATTGCTGCACAAAAACAGGTAATTACGATTTCCCCAATTTTACCGCAAATTTACCACGATTTGTGTGCAGCAATGTACAGCATTAATTGCTGTGCCTTCCTGCACAAAAAAACGCATTGAAAAAACGCATCAAAAACACACCAAAGGCGCACCGTGTGAAAGCACCCTAAGTTGCCTAAATGTAATGTATTAACTCGTTAGCACACCATGTTGTACCTTATGTCGGAGTTAGGAAGGTAAAAGTTACCTCAGGACCTGGCTTAGCAGGAAAAGGTGAAGGCTTCAAAAAGGCCTAAACAATAGCGTCTTAATAATGATAATATTAATGCTTATATATGTAGAGTTGAAACTAGAAGTTTACATACACTATATATAAAAAGACACATCTGCATGTTTTTCTCACTTTTCTGACATGGAAATCAGATAAACCTTTAAATGTTTTTAGGTCAATTAGGAACCAAAATTATTTAAATTTGCCAAATGCCAGAATAATGAGAAAGAGAATTTTTAAGGCTTTTTTTTATTTTTCTGCAAAGTAAAAAGTTTACATAAAACTAGGATTTATTATGCCTTTAAAAAATTTTGGGGAAACAGCCCTTTATGATGATGTCATGTCTTTGGAAGCTTTTACTTATTGGCAACATCTGAAATAATTAGAGGTACACCTGTGGATGTATTTTTATTCATACCAGAAACTCACTGTTTCTGTGTGTAACATCATGGGTAAGTCTAAAGAAATTAGCCAAGATACCAGGAAGAGAATTTTGGACTTGCACAAATCTGGATCATCCTTGGGTGGAATTTCCAAATACCTGAAGGTGCCTCGCTCATCTGTACAAATAATTATACGCGAGTACAAATAAGATGGGATTGTCCAGCCGTCAGACTTCACAGGAAGGAGACGGGTTCTGTGTCTCAGAGATGAACGTGCTCTGGTCCAACATGATCATATCAACCCAAGAACAAAAGCAAAAGACCTTGTAAGTATGTGTCATTATCCACAGTGAAACGAGTACTGTATGGGCTGAAAGGCCATTCTGCCAGGAAGAAGCCATTAATCCAAAAGAAACATATAAAAGCCAGATTAATGTTTGCAAATGTACAAAGGAAGAAAGACCTAATTTTTGGAGACATGTAAAGTGGTCGATGGGAAAATAAAACTGAACTGTTTGGCCATAATTACCATCTTTTTTGTTTTTGGGGGAAAAAGGGAGAAGCTTGGAAGCCTAAGAACTCCATCCCAACTGTGAAACACGGGGGTGGCAGCATCATGTTGTGGGGTTGTTATGCAAGTTAATGTTTTGGAGTGACCATAACAAAGCCCTGATCTCAATCCTATTGAAAATTTATGGGCAAAGCTGAAAAGGTCGGTTCGAGCAAGGAGACCTACAAACATTGCTCAGTTACACCAGTTCTGTAATAAAAATGCCCTTAAAAATTATCTCTCTCTCATTATTCTGGCATTTGGCAAATATAAATAATTTTGGTTCCTAATTGACCTAAAACAGGGAAGGTTTATTCTGATTTCATGTCAAATAGTGAGAAAAACATGCAGAAGTGTCTTTTGATATAGTGTATGTAAACTTCTGGTTTCAACTGTATAAAATTCTTATTGGCAATGTTGATCCAGTCTGATCGCCACTTGAGATCAAGAGGAAACTTATGGCTTATGCCATATAGGTTTCTAGCCAGCCTCTGGATTAATAAGATAAAACAAAGGGCGACATGTATGAACGTTGGCGCATAGAGGCCACTTCTAAATAGCTTTAAAGCAGTGTTGAATGCACCAGTATGTATACTTTTTAATGTGCCTAACATGAAGGGACGTTCTGGGGGCGTGTCGCACCACACTCATAATATTAGATACAAAACTAGGCAAAACTAGGCGCATTACTGCTCGTACAGGCAGACCTATTTCATTGTGGTCTGCTTGAGCCTGAGGAGTCGAAATGGAGCTAGATTTGCTGTTAGGGAAAAAAATGTCCAATATTTTTCAACTTAAACCAGTACAATAATAAAAGGTAATTTATGATAATTATCAAACTGTATTAAAAATTAAAAAAAATTTTTAAATTTAATATAAAAATAATTTCCCTATAAAAATTTTTAAAATTATTTTAAAATTAAAATAAATGAATTTGAAATGAAAATAACCCATGATCTTTATTTTTTCTGAATTATTTTAAAAATAAAATGTTCGATTTTTTTTTTTTACTACATTAAATTTAAAAGAACATTTTTATCAGATTTGGGGATCAGTGTGAAAAATTTTTTTTTTGCTGCTCTCAACCTTTATTCTACATACAGCAAGAGCCAGTACACCACATGTCTTGCTGGGACCTACGGTTCATCAAGTAAGAACATTCCCATAGCTCCTATTCACTGACATGCTACTCTAATGACTTTTCTTTTCTATAGACTTTATATATGTTTGGAGCGTTACTAATGCGCCTAAGTTTCATAATGCACCCAAAAACACAGGGAGGCGCGTTAAAAATTTAGGGCACATTTTATTATCGCCCCAAAAAACACTTTCATAGATTCAGGCGCATTTTACACTAAACAACAGATGTGAAAATTCACTTTGCCCCATCTATTATCATACATGTCTCCCTTAGTGTCAACAATTATGAGGTTAAGTTCACATTGGGTAGAATTGCTGAGGAAAATTATAAGCCATTTAACCACTTAGATGCCACAGTAAACATGCCCACATTATATAAATGGTTATAAAATGCTGGGGCACTCCATTGTGGCCCTCAATTGACCCCCACAATTGTGGTGCCGAAAAGTTGTCATAGCAGCCTCCATCTTATTATATCCATTGCACCCTGCCTAAAGAAGGGTGTTATAACAAAGCTGTATTACAACACCATACTTCAATACTATTGTATTGTAGAATTATGTGTGATTGCCTCCCCTAGTGGTGAAGTGCTGAAAAATATTAAATAATACTAAAAGTTCAAAATCCTTTTGCCATTTTACAAAAAAAAATTTTTTAAAGGCGATTTGCCAAGACGCACTTACCTAGCTCCTATCAGCATGATTTGTATTAATCCTGCTTTTGTGCTGAGTCATGAAGCTGCAGGGGAGAGTGGGTGGGGGCGAGTGAGGAGTTGAGTGAATCAAGGGAGCGTCTCAAAATTAAGTGAAATAATAAACAGTACAAGAGTGGATTCTCAATTTCAGCAAGACAGCCTCAGACTGCACTCTCTACCCGGTGCCTTAAAGCTCATTCATTTTGCCTGTCATCACATTTAAAAAAGTGATTCACGCAAGCGCGGGCTGTCAGCCCCTGGGCCCGTGATTGGGAAAAGCATTGAGGTAATAAAGGAGGATTGAGAAGCTGAGCCTCAAAAGTTTTCATTTTTTGTATAAATATTTTTTAGAAAAGGATTAAATACCCATTTTGGAGGTTCCCACGTCAAATTACATGGGGGAAAAAAAACCCCCCTTTAACATAGTTTGGTTTTGGCATGCCCCAAAAATTCAAAATCCATTCATTAGTTGTCCGGTATGATAAAAAAAACTTAGAAATATATCTCCTGTCAGGTTGCAGATTTTTTTTTGGGTTATCTTGCTTCTCCAAAAAACTATAAAAGTGTTCAAAAAGTTGCATGTATTCCAAAATGGTTAGATGGTTCCAGTAAAAAAATACACTTTAGTGGCCTCACTCGGGTCTTAAGATAAAAAAAATAAAACGCTGCTTATCTCATAAAATGCATGGCAAATTTAAAAAATAATGTTTAGGGGTCCTGCGACCTGGTCGGGTCGCAGGACACCCGAAAACGCGCAGCCCCTCTGCTGTGGCCGTCCCGCGGCCGACATCGGGCCGGGGGGACAACCCCTTGTCGGGGGCGCATTACCCGTCCACGCTCCTGGCCCCCCGTCCTGGCGCGCGCTCCTGCTGCCGGCCGGGTGCCGGCTCCCAATTGGGCTTGCGCGCGGCACTGCTGGGAATTTTAAAGGGACAGTGCCGGTGATTGGTTTCTCCCGGGCGGACCCTTTTAAAAGCCCCTCCCTTTTTCCCGCACCTTTGCCGAATCGATAGTGCCTTGTCCCTGGAGGGGAAGCGTTAAAAAAGTGTCTTGTTCCGTTTCTGTGTACCGTACCTTCTGCCCCGTCCTTGACCACGAAAATTCCGCCTTCCTGACCTTCTGCCTGTCCCCGACTAGGCTGTTCACGATTTGTACACGCAAACCTCGGCTGCCACCGCAAGCAAGTCACTGGGGTAGGGGACTGGTAAAATCCGCCGCAGCAAGCCATCCGCTTTGCGGCGGGCTTGGTGAAAAACCGGCCCTTTCTTGATTCC
The DNA here is from genome assembly GCA_025379985.1 of Phyllomedusa bahiana. NCBI lineage: Eukaryota > Metazoa > Chordata > Amphibia > Anura > Hylidae > Phyllomedusa > Phyllomedusa bahiana. The sequence continues at coordinate 16,692 of JAODAL010020731.1, forward strand.
GTTCCCCTGGCGTGGCTTAGTCTTTTTTTGTGGTGGCCCAGGGTTTCCACTCCACGTCCGCACATTGTTTCGGCCTTGGACCCCGCCAAGGTGCCCTCTACCGGGGGTCCGCCCTCACTCCCCCGTGGCTCAGCAATCAAAAAACAGATCGCGCAACAAGAAACAAAAACAGCTGAACCAATTGTCAGATTTGCAGCAGCCTGGAAACTCGCGAAAACAACGGCGGCGTGGTCAAGCGCAGAAGTCTTTTGGGGGGGACATCCCCCGGCCCAAAAACTCCGCATGTCCTGCCGACGAAAGTTTGGGGGGGATCTAACCCCCCCTGCGGGGGTTCTCACCCGTGTGCTTTGTAAAATTAGGGCCCTGGTCGTTCCCGTCGAAAGGTCCAAGGGGGCCTTCTGGTCAGTTCTCCTATCCGGGAAACCCCTGGCCTGGGCCGGACTTTGGGGCCGGGGGAAAACCTATCACAGCTGTTTGGGCGACATTTTTTTGCGGAGTTCGCGGAGTTTCGAGGAGCCTCCCCGCGCCCGTCTGCTGAAAGCTTTATTAAACTACGCAGGGGAACTCCTCGGGCGACTGCGCCGTGAAATTTCGCATTTTTAGCTTGAATTGGCGTGGAATGATGTGCGTTGTGCGCACGTTCAAGAAGGGCCTCCCCCGGCCAGATTAGGATGCCCTCGCCCCCCGGGATCTCGACGTCTTTAAAGTGAGTCACCATCTGGCAAAACCCATAGCCCCGTTTTCAGGAGACGGGAGGGCTCCCCCGGGAAAAGGAACCGCTAAACACGTCGGTACCCCTTTCTTGCGCCAGTGTTTCAGCTTTTCCCCCCACCCCTCCCTCCCAGCCAGTTTGGGAAAGGAGGCCATGCAAGTGGACAGTCCCCGCCTGTCCGCAAAAGGTTGCCGACGGGTGGGGGAAGTTGTGTCTATTGCGGGCAGCCCCGAACACTTCCGTAGGGGTTGCCCACTTCTTCGGCAACGCCCGGGAGAACCATGCACCTGGATTCGGGGGGAAGGGTCCCTGGTGGGAGTAATCCCTCTCCCGGTATGCTCCCAGCTTGGTTACTTCCAATTGGGAAACCCCGTTCCAAAAGTGTGGCCTTCCTGGAGTCCGGATCGGCTGGGACTTTATGGTTGTTCGTTGGGGACCAAGTATGTTCTCGGTGGCCGCCCCTAAAAAACCCTTTGGGTATCCCCCCTTCAGTGGTGAACTATAAGCGATCCATCCATACCGGACTAAACCCAGTGGTCCTACAAATAGGAGCCCTGCAGGGAAAGGATCAGTTTTTTTTTACCCCGTTTTCTCGGCTGTTTATGGGGTTCCCTTTGGTACAGGTCCGCCTATGCTGATTTGGGAAAAGAGGGTAAAGGGTTTTGCGCTGGGGCCCGGGGGACTGCCAGTTCGTTTGTTTTTCGGCCCCGCGGGTGCGCCCCGCCCTCCCAGTCCCCCCAAAACCACTACCTGGTTTACCGCAACCTTATCAGGATTCCCCAAGACGTTTTTTCGAGAAGCGAGCTGAGACATTCCTCCTCTCCCCCATTGATTGCCCCCATAGACCTGTACCGGGGGACATTTTCCTCCCGGGGTGGGTCTCCCCGCTTTTGTACCGAAACTCGGGCTATGTCGGCCTATGTAGAAAAAAATCTACGAAAGGGTTTCATCCCCAAAACTTTGTGGAGGGGGGAAAGATGGATCCAGAGGCCGTGCATTGAACCCGTGGTTAAATAAGATCACCATCAAGAAAAGGTCTCTCTGCCTTTTAAAAGGAAAATTATGCCCTTTTCCCGGGGGGCCAAGGTCTTTTCCAAAATTGGATTTTCGGGGGGGATTTAATTTTATCGGATCCCGGGAAGGCGAAAGTGGAAGACGGCCTTCAATACCGGTGAGGGCACTTTGGGGTATCTGGTAATCCCTTCGGGTTATGCAACGCTCCCGGCCGTCTTCCAGGGGGAATTTTTCAAAGACTTTTTAGAGACCCCCTATATGTTGTGTAGTGGTTACTTGGATGAAACCCCGGTATTTTCCCCGATCTGGGACCCCCCATTACTTTTGCGCCCGGGTCCTGAGCGCCTGCGGAGAACCTCTTCGCTAAACTGAAAAGTGCCATTTCACCAGACCGCCTCCCGTTCCTTGGATAATAATCTCTGATACGGGTTGCGGTGGACCCCACCAAACTTCCCGGTCCCACAGTGGCCCCCCTGTTGGTGCGGGCTTAAACGTTTTTTGGGTTTTTGCAAATTCTCCCGGAATTCATCCCCACTTTTAAGTTGGTGCACCAATTGGGCCCTTTCTAAAAAATGCCAACCGAAAAATGTTTGGGTGGCCCCCGAAGAAAGCCTTTTCCAAGTTGAAGGCAGCATTGCCTCCGCCCGGGGTTTCCCGGCCGAACCGAGAAACCCTTCTTTTTGGGGTGGGCGCCCCTTTTCCCTGGAGTGAAACACTGCTCACCCAAAAGGGGCCAAGGGCAAGCCGGACCGGGGGGGTTTTTTTCCAGGACCTTTCACGCAGAGAGAACTTACCATCGGGGAATCGGGAATTTTAGCCCTTAAACTTCCCCCAAAAAAAATGGCGCCCCTCCTGGGGGTGCTTGTTTCCCGTGAATATTTCACTGAACAAAACCCCCCCTCTATTTCCCGACAGACAACATTGAATCCCGTCAAGCGAGATGGGGCTTGTTCTTTTTGCCCGTTTAAAATCATCATCCCCCTTTTTCCCACCGGAGAAAAAAAACCCCAGGCCCCATGCTTTTCCCGTGCCCCCGATGTTGTGGGGAGGAAGAGGCGGCCCCCCCCCAAAAATATTTTTCCCCCGGAAGGGGCTGTGTCTGTGGCTCCCACTAACCCCAAGGGGTAACCCCAGGAAGACTATGTGCGCCCTGCGCTATGGTTGGGGTCCTGGGGAATGGGGGGTCACTGTTCCCGCATCCCCGGGCACCCCGGGGTTCGAAGGGGCTTGCGTTGATTTCCCGGTTCTCTGGGGGGCCTGGTTCTTAAAAGATGTAAAGGGTTTGTGGGGGTCTGCACCCCCTGTGCCCCCAAAAAGCACCCCGTCAAAGACCTGCGGGACTACTCCCCAAACCCTGCCAGTGCCTAGCTGTCCTTGGAGCCATAGCCATGGACTTTATAAAAAGACTTACCGCCCTCTGAAGGGTAATACGGTCATTTTGGTGGTCCTGACGTTTTTCCCAAAAATGGCTCATTTTTTTCCCTTGCCGGGGGCCCTTTCCCTTTTGCCCCGCTCGCCAATATTTTTTTTAAACCATTTTCCTTGCTTCCCTTTTCAATATTTCGGACGGGGAGTCCGTTGTCTCGATTTTTGGCGAGGCCCCTGCCCCTACGCAGTGGAATGGACTTTTCCCCCTGCGTACCCCCACAATCCAATGGGCAAGTGGAGGGGTGTAAACAGGGCCTGGTTACTTATCTCCGCCACTTCACTTTGCCAAACAAGATGATTGGTCCCCTTTATCCTGGGGGGAATTTTTTGTTTTAATTTTTCCCGGACTCTGATTCCGCTGGGGCATCCCCCTTCTCCATTGTCTTTGGTCGGCATCCCCCGCCCCCCCTTCCTGCCCTCTGCCTCCTCCCATGTCCGCTGGGACGTCTGGGCCGTGACCTATGCTGTCTGGAGGGAGCCGCGCCAGTCCCTGCTTCCGGCCTCGGCCCGTATGAAGCCCAAGCGGGGCAAAAAAAAAAAGACCCCCCCCTTCCTTTGCCCGGGGGATAAGGGTGGCTGTCTGCCAAATATATCTTTTTTTAAAAAACCCCAGCTACAGCTGGGTCCCCCTTTTTTTTGGTCCCCTTTTAAGTCCCGGGCGATTAATCTTGTGGCCCACAAGCTCCGGCTCCCTCCGACCCCGGCTCCAAACTCCCTTCCCGGGCTCCTCTGAAGCGGTACCCATACCGTTCTCTCGGTCGTGGTTCCCGTCTCCCGTAAAACTGATTCCACCAATATTTTTTTCCGTCAAAGAGATTTTGGCCATGACGGTTCGGGGGAGACGATGTTTTTTGGTGGACTGGAAGGGGTTTGGGGGAGGGGAAAAAAAGGTCGTGGGAGCCCGGGGGAAAACATCCTGGGGGAGGGTCTTTGTCTAAATTTATGCGGGCCAAAAAGAGGGGGGGCCCCAAGGGGGGGGGTACTGTTACGGGTGTCCCCGCGACCTCGTTGTCGAGTCGCAGGGGACAACCGCAAACGCCCCAGCACCCCCTGCTGCGGGGTGCCCGGCCCCGACGCTCGGGGTGGGAACCCCGGCAGTCTGGGGCCATTACCCGCCACGGTCTGGTTCCTTTTGGCGCGCGCTCCTGCTCCGGGGCCCGGGGGCAGCGCTCCCCATAGTGCGCGGGCGCCGGCACTGCGGGAGATTTTTTAAGGGACAGTGCGCCGGTGATTGGTTCTCCGGGCACGGACCCCATTTAAGCCCTGCCCCTTCCCACAGTACCTTTGCCGAATCGATAGTGCCTTGTGCCTGGAAAGGAAGCGTTCCAAAAGTGGCTTGTTCCGTTTCCTGTGTACCATCCCTTCTGCCTCCATCCCTTGACCACGAACCATTGCCGCCTGTCCTGACCTTCTGCCTGTCCCCGACTACGAGCCTGCTTCACGATTTTGTACCACGCAACACCTCGGCTGCCACCGCAAGCAAAGTCAGTCAGGGGTAGTGACCTGGTAGTAATCCGCCGCAGCAAGTCCATCCCGCTTTGCGTCGGGCTCTGGTGAAAACTGGACCCTAACTTAGATTCGTTCCCTGGCGTGGCTTACGTCATCGCTTGTGGTGGTCCAGAGGATCCACTACCACGTCCGCAACAAATAAAAATAAAAAAGTTTCTGCTTTTTGAAAGTAATAAAACCTAAGGTATGGCCAGATTTATGCTGACATGAAGAATGAAGATTAACATATAATTAAATTGCAAATGAACCCCTCTATCCTTCCAAAAAAAAAAAATGGCATTTCATTTTTTTCACATTCCATCTGCAAAAACCATTCTTTTCTCTCATAGTACATTATACGTGATCGTCTTGTTCCGATTAAAAGTACATCTTATGCAACAATAACTAAGCCCTCAAACGGCTACATATGTACTAAAATAAAAATAGTTGTGAATTTTGGAAAAGGGTGTAGGGGAATGTGATATAGATAAAAATCTGCACTGCAGGTCAATTTATGTGTGGACTTTGGGCAGATTTTTTTCTGAATATGAATGGGATTTCTTAAAATCCCACTTATTTTGCTGTTGCTGTAATACACTGTGAAAAATCTGTAATATCCTCCCTGTCTGAACATAGCCGAGTAAGTGATGAGAAAGTTAACATGACACAATTTTGCAGACTGTTTAGTTCAGCCCTACTTTAGGTGAAATGGCTGAAAAGGCTGAACTTGTGGACTTGTGTCTTTTTGCAACCTATGTAACTATGCAACAATATAAAACAATTCTATCGCCTCTAAAATAACAATGACTGCATCCCATTAATCTTCAGAATTTCCTATCTTTCGCTCTGTGAAAAGCTGGGCTCCACACAACAAAATAGGAAGTCATTGGCCACTTGGGATGTTCGGCTGAACTAGGGATTCTTGGTATTTGGTTCACACGGAAGTCTTATTAAAAATCAGATCCTCCCAAACTATTTTTGAATTGAGAACCTACTTTTCTATTGTGCTAGGTTTTTCTTTGTCTCACAATCTGCTGTCGAGAGAGAATTTACAGCTCTGAAAAGTGACCACTGGAATACAGTATTAAAATGTTGTTAAGGTTTTGTGTAAAATGACACAGGAATAAGGAAATAACTGATATAGTATTTTTAAGTAGTTGTGTCACATTATTATGGCAACTTCTTACTTTCCAGGTCAGGAGCAAATAACTCATGAATGAAGTCACGTGTGGGGAGCTGGCTTGATGGGTATGTAAGGTGTGTGATAGGCTGTCTGTACACATATCCCTCATTGATGTTAGGGGTAAATAGGGATAATTATTTGGTTTTTAGGATAAGGGTGGTCGTATTTCTGTAACAGTGCAGTTTGTGAACTATTTGCGTGCTGCTGTGGGGAAAGTGTATCATGAGTGGACTAATGGCATCATTGCCAATAAGCGATGTGGAAATGTGTACCACATGTCATTGAATGTGTTGGTGAGTGGTGAACATTGGCTATATGGGTGTCTTAGGGTGGACCAACAAAATACAGTGGAACAGCTCCCAGCCAAAGTGAGACCACAGACTGTACTAGATCTCATAAGTTCAGTGATTTCTCTTCTGCAAATGGGTTCTGAACTAAGAACTCGGCTATACGAGTTGCATCTGACAGTATAGACTTATATTGTCTCAGCAGTTTCAGAATTGGATCACTCTGCTGTTTGGCTCTAAAGTGTTTTGTTGCCTTCTCTGATGGGAACGATTTTATGCTATAGTGAATAGTGTGACGTTGGCGTGTCAGGTGGGAAACATCGAAACTTATAGGCTCTCTGCAAAACATATTTGCTGATTGCTACACAATCTGTTGGCTGAGGGCAATGTGATGTGATTAGGAAATGTTTTTGTAACCATTTTCTGGGGTATTATACTTAGTCCATTGTGGAAGGCCACTTTTCTTCACGGATATTCAACCAATTTGGGACTGAATCACGATCCCATGCACTGATCAACGATACAACATATAGGCTGAATGTTTTCCCTGATAACAGGTGGAATACTTCGTAGCTAGAAGAGATACAAGCATTACATGTACAGCTTAGCTTTGTAAATGTCTGACATTGGTTGGAAGGGCATAAGTTATATTTCCAGATGCTACCCAGGACCTCTAATTCCTCAGACTTGAACCCAATTATGAGCATCTGTGGAACCATCATGTTTGCTCTCTGGATCCTCCCCACACACCATCCAGTGGCTGTGGGATACAGTCACCGTCGCTCCTGATACCTGTAACAATGTACCAGGACCTTATTGGGTCACTCCCTGCCCGTCTAGCTGCTGTCAGTGCTGCACGCAATGGTTACACTGCATATCAGCTAGTAGTCATAACAATGTGATTCGACTGTATAGTAAATAATTGTACTCCCCATATAATTACAATTTTGGATAATTTAATCTTGGAGTTGTGCTGTTCCTCTGTTACTCTTCCTAGAAATATGTGAATAAAGAGACAACTAGGAGCTGCTATTCCTCTTTTCAGTAAGGTCTGTCTCTAAAATATCTATCACTGTCAGCACTGATTAGAGAGTGTCAGAGGGCCCGTCTACACAGCAAGACTCTATAGTTTTTAATTGTATGACTAATTTCAGATTCGGAATCAGTTTAAAAACGACTGTTAACCATCCCTATAGACCTCAATAGGACATCCGACTGCTAGTGTACACAGATTTTCTGAGGTCGGATTTCAAAACTGATGACTTTGCAAAAAACTTGGGACATGCACATTCTTCCGTTGGATTTCTGACATAAAACGTACTGCTCAATGTCAATGGGCCGGCCGAATCCAAATCAGACAGCAAAATCCGTCCAAAAAACGTGACAAAAAATGGAAATTGATTGTAAAATACCATCTGGTACTGTTATAGAATCCACGCTTAAATGCGTGATTTAATATGTGTTTGTAATTAGCCTTATATAATGTCTATGTGGGATTATCTACGAATGCTTGAGAAAGGGGAGGGATCTCCTCGAAACGTCGCAATCTGAGTAAACGCGGACTGCCCGGTCTCCTGGCATCTCCTCATGAACTCCTGGATGAAGTGAAAAAGATCTTGGACTATTCGCCAGCAACTTTCGCAACGATTGAACTTAAGTATCTTTCCTTATTATTTGATAATGTTATTCATGGAAAGCTTTTAGTAGGAGTGTAATAATGTTTCTACAAATTTTATAAAACGTCAATAAGAGAACGACACATTATTCTGGTTGTTTTTTGCTTATATAGGGTTGGAGACCCGTGTTTAGTGCCTGAAAGATACACCAAAAATATTGAGTGGTGTTTTATACTGAAATGAGTGACTGTTATAGAATCCGACAGGTATTTTACACATGCCGTGTGAACGTACCCTAACGGGGCACCAAGTTTCAGCCACCCTCACTCAGCAGCAAAACTCTACCTTTTCCAGCTGCATAACTTGGGCTACTAGTTTTTGTTGTCCTCTCTTCCTAGTCTGATCCCCTCCTCTTACAGCCACAATACCAAAACTATTCATTGGTGTAGTCACCTGGGGGGGACATGTATGATAACTGTCTAGGTCTAAGACTTTCTTTGTTGCCCATAGCAACCAATCAGAGTTCCCCTTTCATTTTTTCAAAGCACTATATGCTTAGTTGCCAACTTTTGAAATTGAAAAAGCAGGAGACTGTATAGGGCGGCGCGCGTAGGCAAAAATGTGCATGGACTCGCCCATCTTGTCGGTGTGCCACACACCCTTCATTAAGCCACACCCACTCCACAATAACGCAGAACGGCTTTGGAATAAAGCCAGGTAGATGCCTTATAAGCCAGGTTGTAGCCACCCATAACCATGTAGTGCCCCTTACAGCGCAGGTAGATGCCCCCTTGTAGCCAAGTAGATGCCCCCTTGTAGGAGGTAGATGCCCCCTCTGTAGCAAGGTAGAGCCCCTCTGTAGCCAGGTAGAGCCCCCTCTGTAGCCAGGTAGAGCACCAAAGTGTAGACCAGGTAGATGCCACCCCTTTGTTAGCCAGGTAGATGCACCCCTTTGTTAGCCAGGTAGATGCCCCCATTGTTGCCCAGGAGATGCACTTTGTTGCCAGGTAAGTGCCCTTTGTTGCCAGGTAGTGCCCCTCTGTTCCCGGTAGTGCCCCCCCATGTAGCCAGGTAGTGCCCCCCGATTGTGCCAGGTAGACCCCCCAATTGTAGCCAGGTAGTGCCCCCTCTGTTGCCAGGTAGATGCCCCTGTTGCCAGGTAGACCCCCGCCCATTGTAGCCAGGTAGTGCCCCCTCTGTTGCAGGTAGACCCCCCGATTGCTAGCAAGGGAGAGCCCCGCTAGAAACTATTAAAATAAAATAATAAAAAGCCACTTACCTCACCTGGCTACTGCTGCTTCCGAGGAAATCTCCCAGCCCGACTGTGTAGTCTCTGCGTCGCTGGGGTTGTGAGTGCTGCCGCATCGTCCACTCCCCCTGCGATGCTGACCTGTATGTACAGCGCGCACCGGCGCTGTACATTCAGGGGAGAAGGGGGAGGGGAACGATCCCTCCTGCCTTCTCCCTGTTCTGCTGACGACTGTGCGCTGCACCTGTAGGAGCGGCCCGTCGGCACTGGGAGTAGCGCACTAGCGCTACTCTTGCGCCAGCCGGTCCCCCGCTGCCTGCTGGCGGGGGAGGGAATGCCAACTCTGCTGGGAGGGAGGGGGGGACCCAATTAGCGGACCCCCCCGCCACATAAAACGGGAGGAGTTGGCATGTATGGTCCTTATGTAATGAAAGGGGAGCTCGGATTGGTTGCTATGGGCAACAAAGACAGTCTTAGACCTAGACAGTTTTCATACATGTGGTCTGCAAGCCAAGCAAGGTTCACTGTAAATCAGCACACGGCTTCCTTCCTCTTACATGCCCCTACACATTACCTGAACCTCCAGGACGACTAATACATATGTATAGGGGTCTTCCAATTCTTCTCATCAGCCGCTGTCAGGAGCATCTTGGATTTCAGTATCTCTGACCTATGCAGCTTATACCATTTTCCCCATTGAAAATGCATGCTTGGTTGAGTGTTCATGTATATAAATGTATTTGGATGTTAGAATGAAAACTGTTGACAAAACTAATGTTCATACACAGCTATCTAAAGGGTTTGAACACCATTTTTGTAGTATATAAGCATATATAGATTTGAATATACCCTTATGTAGTTTGACCACGTGTTAACACACCTGAACTCCTAACAGTCATATAAAGCCATTGGAAAAGTTTACAAAATAAATTGAGCAACCACAGAAAAATCATATCACTGGAGAACAAAAAAAAAAAATTCTGCCTAGAAATTTCGACCTTATTCTGGGAATTTGAGTGCTGTTGAGTCCGAAAATCCCATCCATTTTGTTCTGGTACCTCTAGTTTCTGAGAAGTTGATTACATGACTATACATTGTTCTTGTGATGCATTTGGTATAAATATGTAGTGCAGATGAATATAAATACATAAATACATGCTTTTATTTGCATGTGTTCTTTAAATGTTCTAAAATGTCTGTATTTTCTGTTTCACATGAATTTCCAACATTTCTTTAGTATAATATTGAGTGACCACTACTGTCAGCGTGTCAGCGGTATATACTTGGTAAGGTAGCAATGCCAGATCTCCAAAAATAGAGCAGACGGGGGAAAACAGGTGTCATTGTCAGAATCAGAGCCTCATACAAATTAATAATTTGGTTCCTACTTTAAAGCACAAAATAAGTGTTCCTTGGTGTAATTTATGAGTTTTTGAAACTACAACAAACATCTATGAATAGATGCAATATGTTTTTGGCAAAAACTTGACACCAAAGAACTTGCTGGGCTCACTGTTCTGTAGATGGCATGACTCATACTTAATGTGCATAGAATGCGCAAAGTTAGATGCAAAACTGCATCAAAGCGTATGCACGCTCACACTTCTATGCCGACAAGTATCACTTTCATTAATACTGTCATATTTTACACTCTTTATCTATTTAGAACTGGTGTGTCAGCACCAAGTAACAAAAATGGCGCATACGAATTCATAAATGTCGCCCTTGCTCTTTATACAGTGAATGAGACAATGAATTTGTCACTGCATGTTTTTCTACAAAGAGAACCCCAAGAAGCCAGAAGTAAATTCTTAATGCTACTTACTACAAAGGTTACTTTCTTTTTCTTTTGGCTCGGATTTCCATTGCATTATTTAGAGAATCAAATGCATATGTCACATATTTAGTCATGGCTCATTGACTAGATAAAATCTTAGAAACATTGATGGATAATTGTTTTGAACCATTATCAGTTAAACAGTATGGTGAATTAGGTCATGTTAGGCTCAAGTAAAAAGAACACTTAAAATTACAAAGAAAATAGATTTAAGATATATTTTGTGAAAAGAAACTCACAAGATCTGAAATTTAAATTATGGAAATATATCCTATCCAAGATTTGGCACCTGGCTGCAGCAATCAAAGAATTCATTATAAAAGGATTCAGTGATAGATTAAATATAAATATAAAAAAAAAAAAAAAAAAAAAAAAAATATATATATATATTTTTATTTATATATATATATATATCAAAAAATAGTGATAACTCAGTCAATCTTCTTTATTCTTTTGATAACTTTGTCTATGAGTAACAAAGTCTAAAATCCAAAAATCCAAACAAACCCACTTCTGCACGGCCATACTACCTTACCTTAAGGGGAGCATTATGAAAACTGTCCAGGTCTAAAATATTTTTGCTGACAATAGCAATCCAATATGTGTGCCATTACATTTTTTTGAGGTGAACTTTACTAAAATTAAAGGGGAGCTATGATTGGCTGCTATGGGCAACAAAAAAAGTCTTAGACCTAGACAGTTTTCATACATGTGGCCCTAAATGCAAATATGCCCTATTTAAGAACACTTATACTTGACAATTATTTGTATAATTGTATAATTTGTTTCTGACACCCCCTTGAGGATTTGTGGCTTGTGCAGGTGTAGCCCATAAACACTATTCCACTTGATAATTTGCCGGCCTGTGCCCTCTCTGCTCCATGATGATTGTTAAGAGGTATAGAAGGATATATTAGCATTAATAATAACAGGAAATTGCAACAGCAAGTGCTTAAATGCTTTGCTCATAGCTCTATGTGTATCTGCTTAGGGCGGGTTGGTAGAAGTGGCAAGTTCTCTTCGAGTCCTTGGTGGTGCAGCTGACTATATGTATGCTGGGTGACTGATTAGTGGAGCACCAGACTGAAGCCTCTGCTTACTGTTGCCTGACCGATATGTGCTCCCATTGCACTGCAAAGGAGAATGAAGAACTTTTCTCTTGCTTTGCTGTGTGACTCATGCCCTCACACAACTTTTCCCCGAAAGATACCAGTATAACTAATACGTTCAGGGGAAGGCAGTGGTAAATATGTCCTGTCTCCCAGATTTTTTTGGTACTACACCAGTTCTCTGGAATTGGCTATTTTTGACAATTAAGTTAACTCCAACATTCACAATTAAGTAAACCCTAAAAACATCTTTTTGGCATGCCTATAAAAAGTTTACTTATTTAACTCCTTTCCTGTTAACACTCTTTCTATAGTAATCCTTAAAAATAATCCCTTCATTTAAAGGGGTTGTCTCACTACAAGGATTGCTTTTTATGTTAAAGATCTTGCAAAAACAAGTCACTTTGCAATATGTGTCCATTATCAGTGTCCTATCTATACCTAGATATCCCCTCTTGTATGGGCTACATCAGCTCCTCAGGTCACTATAGCTACAGACCTGTTCAATCTCTCCTGATAGGCTGCCAGACATTGGTTGCTATAGCTACAGACCTGTTCGATCTTTCCTGATACGCTGTCAGCGCTGGTCACTATAGCTACAGACCTGGTGTCCTCAGCAGCTCGTCACTGCAGGCCAGTAGTAGCCAATACAGCCAGTAAACATATCCATTAACAGTGTCCTACCTATTCCTATAGATCCCTTCTTGTATGGGCTGCATCAGCTCCTTGGGTCGTTATAGCTACAGACCTGTTTGATCTTTCCTGATAGGCTGTCAGCGCTGATCGCTACAGCTACAGACCTGGTGTCCTCAGCAGCTCATCACTGCAGGCCAGTAGAAGCCAATAAAACCAGTAAACATGTCCCTGAATTCAAAAAATAAAGCCAAGAAAACAGGACTGATGTAAGATGGATCAATGTAGTGAGACAACCCCTTTAACAATACCTCTTACACGCTATGCACCCATAAATCCATAAAGACACAGCAACACGTAGACCACATAATGAAATACACTTGATCAAATCACAAACATAAAGTGTAATTGCTCCTAATTTAAGACATTTGCTTTTTATTATTAATTGGCAATTAGGGCAATTAGCATACTTAGAATTACTTTATGATAACGCATACCAAGCAAAGTGTGCAAATGATCTGATAATTTTCCCGACATCCAATGATCTCTCAGAGTCACAAATAAAAAATAACTGGGGGAGGTTCAGAATCCCACACGTACCGGTTTCTGTGTATTACTTAATCTCTCAGCCACAGGAATTTGTTGAAATTGTATTAAATACCACTCATCCCACGATGCTACAATCCTGCAATCATGCATGGCCTGTTGCTTAGCACTGCAAAGATTGTCCAGCGCACAGTATAAATATCAGTGGTGCAAGTGGGGGGGATGTTGCAATCCCAATAGACAATATATTGTAAACAATCCACGTCACTCCTTAATGCATTAAGGTGACTTTATATTCAGCAAAAGTCCATACAATAACAAAAACATTTCTAAATATGTGCAGAGCTTATGGTGAAATCCAAGATGGTTGAAATGGTGACTCTTTGCAACATTTCGTTTAACTGATAACCTTAATCACAGTCAGTATAGAAAGAGAACATATAGGCAATGTAGTGAGGAACCAAATAGCCTGTGGCTATAAAGTATTGGTGGGCAGGACCCAAATTGTTTCTACGACTGGAATAAGAGATTGGTGTATGGCTAGGAACATTGGTGGGCAGTGTTGCATGGGTCCTGCCACTTCAGTACCAATTGTGCCCTCCATTTCCCAGCTATTTGGTTCCTCATTACATTGAATATACGTTCTCTTTCTATACTGACTGTGACTATAAGAGTGCCAGTAGACTTTGTCTATTCTTTTGAAATGCAAATAAGGTTTGTGTGTGGAGCAGGGCAGCTTAAAAAATTTAGCCAATGCTAAAATAAACAACAACACAACACCAAAAGGACATGAAACCTTGTGGTTTCCGGCACTGTTTTATTTACTTATAAACAAACCACTTATTGAAGTTTGTTGTAAACTTCTTCCTTATTGGGTGCCATAGGAGACTGTTGATATAGCAACTGAAATGAATAAGAACTTCCTTGTTAACTGGGGTCATCTTCAAACACGTTTTACTATCTACCACCACAGCAATTACTACTAGTACTGCACACCTCTCAGTAATAGACTTGGTTCATTAACCAGAATCACTTTCTATTCCTTTTAGTGATCCCTTGGGTGAAGTAGCAATTTTATGCAAGAATAAATACCTCGCCACAGTAAGTAAACACGTCATCAACTAGGATCTAGATATTAGAAACCTTTCTTGTCTACTGAATGTCTGGGAAATCATATGTACATATAATACAGAAGGTAATTAAGATTTTTTTTTACTTAATGTCAATAGAAACATTTTCAGTCCAAAGTGAAGCTCAGTATTGTATGTGACAAGCTAATAGGTTTTAAACACTGCAATGAATTGATAATTTTAATATTAAAATGTGTAACGATCAGAAAGAGGCACCAGAAGCTTTAAGCCCTTTATGACTAGGCATCTTTGTTCAGCAAAAAATAATTATTTTTTATAGGCTCCAGAGTGGTAAAAACATACTTACGCTGCTGCCACTCTGGAGCTCCCTGAAATCTGCTTCTCTTGACTTCTGGGTTCTGGGTCAGGAGAGGCTTGTGCTCCATTGTAAGTGAATAGAGAGTGAGTCTCTCCTGAGAGTTGGGACGAGAACCCAGAAGTCAAGTGGAGCAGATCCTGGTGAGCTCTGGAGTGGCAGTGGTGAGGGACCTGTAAGTAATTATCAGTTTTTTTTTGTTTTTTTTTTCACTCAAACTGGCCCCTACGAAAAATAATTTTTATTTGCTGGACAACCTTTTTAAAAATGTTAATAATCTTAATACTCCATAAAATATAAAAAACAACAAAACAAACTCAAAACAAACTATACTCATCCCTCCATTTGCCCAGATATCGAGTGTAGAAGTTCTAGCAGGTGCTCCATTGTGTTTACTACTGGCTGACATATGACTGCTGTAACCAGTGTTATCAGTGGCGAAGTGCTATATTGCAGGCACCACAGCTTATTGATGGGAACCATGATGCCAATAGTATGGCATGTTAATGCCGAGCCTATTGAAAATCCACAAAAGCACCTGCTAAAGCAACTAACACCTGCTCATGATGGTTATATTCAACCAATGTCCATCCAGGAGAAAAAGAGTAAAAAGCATGTCCATAATATACCCTCAAAAATGTTGTAAGGGTTTGGTGGATAGTGGACCACCCAAGGAAAGATACTAAGCCACGCCGGGAGCGGGGTAAAGTGGGCCCCTGGTATTCCCCAAGCCCGCCCAAACGGGATGGACTTGCTAGCGGGGCTACCGGGCGTTACCCCCGAAGATTTGCGATGGGGGCCGGGGGAAGCTGGAAGAAATTAAACCAAGACTATCGGGACAGGCAGAAGGGAGGTGGGCGGGGAGAGGGTTTTTTGGGGCAAGCGGAGCGGGCAGGGGCAGGCAGCAAAAGCAAGGTCGGAAAAGAGCGAACGGATGGGACAAAGGGTGTCAAAACGGACCCAACCTCTCTAAAGTTAACGCACACCCCCAATCTGGCAAAGTGGGGGGTATACCTTTTATAGGGCCCGGCCCGGGAATTTTACAAATACCCGGGGGCTGGCCTTTAAACCAAAAGCCGTCGCCGCGCCCCAAGGAGGGGACTGCACGGCGGCCGGCGGCAGGCAGCGTCAAAGGAGCATGGAGGGAAGGGGGCAGGCCCGGGGGCCCGGGGGGAAAAAGGGGGTCGCGGGCGGCCGCGGCACCCGTTTTCCACCCCCGTACGGGCGGGGGTCGCGGGGGGCGGCGGCACCCTACCACCCCCATGACATACCCCCCCTTTAGGTTTCCCCCTTTTTTTTACGGAAATTTAGAGAGGTCAGGTGACAGTTTGCCTAAAGGGTTCCATGAACGTCCCGGGGGCCCACCCTTCCATCAATCAGAAAGAACCGCTTCCCCCCTCCCCTTTTTTTCTTCGCCACACCTCTTGACCCAAAAATGTTTTTCGAGTCCGGGCCCCAGGAGAAGGGAGCAGATCCAGGGGGAAACGATTCAGCATCACAGGGGTTTTAGGAGAGAAAAATGGGAAGCGTTGGGGTAGCAGATAGGGGCAAACGGGGGCTTGTAGGCACCGGGTTTATTGCCGAAGTCAACAAAAAAGGCCCCAAATACTTAGGCCCAACTTTTAACTGGGGGCCTTAAACGAATATATTTTGGGGGAACCAAACTTTATACCTGGCTTAAAAAGGGGGGGGGGTTACGTACCGTCGGCCCGGGGCCCTTTGGGGCGACGGGCGGCCCTAGAAGGGGGTTTCGTGTGGCTTGCCCAAATGCCTTTATGGGCACGTCCGGGCATCAAGCGGAACAACACGAGGTACCAAGGGAAGGGCGGGGCGGGGATGTAGCCCAAACCGAAAATTAAAGGAGGGCTCCAGCGGGGTTTCGATCAAAAGAATTTATGAAAATTCCGCCCAGGGGAGGGGGCGGACAATTATCTTTACGGGCGGGTACAAAAGCTTTGGTAGGACCTAAAAATTGGTTAATCCTTCTACTTGCCCATTGGTTTGAGGGGGAAGCAGCGAAAGTCAGCGAATCTGCAACTGACCACAAGAGCCCGCCCGAATTTCGAAACAATGGGCCCCCTATCCAGAGATATCAATGGAAAACCGGAAAACCGAAAAATGGGTGGAAAAGTGCTGGGGGAGCTAGGGTAGGCAAACCGGGGAGGGGAAAAAAAATGACCACCTTTTAGAATCTATCGGTCACCCCCTAAAAGACCGGTTTTTCCAGAGAGGCCGGGGGGTTGTAACAATCCCTGGGATATGGGACCCAAGGGTTTTTTGGCACCCGGGGGGGGCTGAAGCGACCCCCGGGTTTTTAGAAAAAGGGGCTTTTTTACGGGCAAAGGAGGGAAGGGAAAGGGCAAAGATTAACACTTGACAAGGGGGGGGCCACCAATATAGGGTGAGAAAGTTGCAGGACTTATTACTCCAGGTGACCAGCTGTTTTGGGGGGAAAGTCCTCACTTAATATTTTAGCCGCAGGCAGGGCGGGGTAGGTTTTTTCCCCCGGGGTAGATGTTTTAAGTCCCCGGGGGGCACCATGAGGAGCGTTCGGAGGGGAAATTTTGTGCTGCAAGGCGGCTCTAGGCCCCCAGTGTCCGGGGTCTAGAAGGGGGCCCCCTGACGTTCTTTTTGCTGCCGAAAGTGGAGGAGAAAATCAAAGCGGGCAAAAGGCGACCCCCCTTTGGGTTGTCAGGTTTAATCGCGAAGAGGGATAAAGGAGTTTTGGATCGGGGGAAAATCTCGCGGGGTGGGGAAACCCCCCCCATTAAAATGTCGCCATTCTTCTGGGCAATTTAGGCCAGTAGTTCGCATCACCCATCGTGTAATTTTTCGGTGGAGTGAAGGTCTTGGAAAAAAAGCTGCAAGACCAACTCCCCAAAGGGGGGACTTTTTTAAGGAGGACAGCGCCGGCACCAAGAGGAGGCTCCAATTTTAGGCAAACGGACGCTGGGGTCCGGGCGAGAAGAAAAGACAAGCGAAGCGCTTTAAGACATCAAAGTCTTTTTGGGCTCCTGGAGGCCAGGATTTGGGTTGGGAAATTTTCTTCGCAGGGCCACCCGCGGGGCCACGACGTGGAATTGCGGGGCGAACTTCTTAGTAGTTTTGCGAAACCCCAAAAAAACCTGGGGGGACTGGAACCCCTGGTCAGGGGATTCGACCACAAAAACTTAAGGGATCCCCTCGGAGACCTTACCGACGATGTAGGAAGGGCAACGGGTGCGTTAAAAAGCATTTCTCCCCTTTGGGATATAAGTGACACGGAACTTAACCTGGGGGCGTGGGGGGGTGGTAGTCTCTGATCGGAAGAAATTTAAAAATGTCCCAATGGACAATAACACGACGAGAGAAGGTGCGGGAAAATCTCGTTGACAAGTTCTGGAACACCGCTGGAGCGTTGCAGAGACCAAAAGGGATGACAGAAATCGAAATGCCATCTCGGTTATTAAAGGCCGTCTTCATTCATCGCCTTCACGGGGTTTTAAAAACAAGTTGTATCTCCCATTAAAACCAAATTTGGAAAAAAAAGTTTGCGCCACGCAGGCGATCAACAGCTCCGAGGGGCAAGTCAGGGGGTATCGTTTTTTAGGGATTTTATTGAGCCCCCGATAAGATACGGGGGGGGAGAGTTCCAAAATTTCCTTTTTCGACAAAGAGAAACCCCCCCCCCAGGCAAGAAGACTGCGTATAAAAAAACCTTACGAGGTTCCCGGACATATTCCCACATCGCCTTGGTCTCCGGACAGAAAAAGGGTAACTTGCCTCGGGAGGGTAAACCGGGGTTTCAGGCTGGATAGTGAACGGCCCGGGGCGGGGGAAAAATTTCGGTTGTCTTTCGAAAAGACGTCGGGTAGATCCCCGGCAGCCCCCCGGCACCCCCGGCCCCCGGAGAGGGTTGGGTTTACAGAGGCGGGGTGGGGCTGGGCGGATACCAGAAGGGATCGCGATGAACCCGGGGGGCCCCAAAAGGGTAAATTCACTCTTTTTCCAGTCTAGGGGGAGCAGCTCTTGCAACCAATGGGAGGCCCAGGGGGAATTTAACAGGAGCGAGGCAGAAGAGAAATTTTTAGAGTTCCCCTTTTTAGGGTGCCCCTTTTCAAGGGGAGGGCTCAGTGAAAAAACCCAAAAAACGTCCTTTAGGCTTTTTGCCATGCCGGGGGACGAACATTTGGGTTTTTTTGCAAGGGGCCACCGGGACAAATTTGGCACCAGGGGGGCTGACAAAATTTCCAGCGGACCCCCAATCAAGGAACGGTGGCTTGGGGGTGCTGTCCGGCAAAACCCCCAGAGAACGGGGAAAGGTAAAAAGGAGAGGGCCCCACTGACACCCAGGGAGCCCTCCTCAGCCCCGGTGCGAGATTTTTCCGGCGCACCGGGACAATCCCAAAGAAGTGGCCAAAATTCCGCAGTTTAAAAAACACTGCCTCTGGCGACGGTGAGCGTTTTCTCCCGGGGCAAGTGGGGGTCCCCACCAGCAGGGTTTTTCCTCAGAAAAATTCGGAGGAAGTGGAGGTTTTTTGGGGAAAACGGGAGCCGACGAGGTAGCCAGCGTGGTCGGGCACCCCCCTTGGGGGCGAACTTTGTTGTCTCTCGGGAAAACCGTATTTTCCAAATTTGGGGAGCAACCGAATCATTCGTCAGAAGAAGGGGGAGGCCCGACCAGCACTTCTTAATCGCCCTGAAAGAGGACAAAGGGGGGTTTTGGGGACCAAGATATGTTCACCAAGGGCCCCCGGCGTTGTTGGGTGAAAACCTGTGTTTCACGGTCACGGCGGGGGGGTCCCGAAACGTTTTTGTTTTTAAATTTGCACCAATAGTTGGGGGGTTTTTACGGGCATCATAGAGTTGGGTGGGTACTGCCTCAATCCTGTCCAGGCCCAAAATTTTGGGTTTCTTAGGAAACCTGGGATCAAATGGGAGGGAGGGGGATTAATTGTCTGTATGTGGGGGAGGGGTGGGTGGCTGAGAGTTTCCCCGGGAAAGACTACAAAACCCAGTCTCAGCTGGAACAACCTGGGAGCTTATCGGGCACAGGACTTAAGTGGGCCCACACGGAAAGTGTAAGGGGTTTTTTTTTTTTCCTTTGTTTTTGGCTGAAGTTAAGCCCCGTTTTTGTTGCTGTTGTTTAAGGCTGAAATAAAATTTTTGCCCGAACAGAGAAAAATGGTCCCGTCCCCTTTCCTTTCCCGGCATCCCTTACAGCCCAGAAAGGCCTTGCCAGAATCGCCACCAAAAGCCCTATTATTCCCCCACCAGAGGGTAGGGTGCGGAAGGGAAAAAGAGTACTTGACCCACGGTAAGATTGCCCCTGAGGAGACGGACAGGGGAGCGCAGCGGGGAGGTTGGCCAGGTTCCTCGAAGGTGGTTGCAACCCCCCAGGAAAGGTTTGGGGAAATTTTAAGGGGCCAAACCCAAAATCTCGATATTGGGTGGGCATTGACTGATGAATCCTCGGCACTTCTTGGGGTCTCCATCATAGCGTGAGGTAGATGCAGAGATGCTCCTGGTGCAGGAACAGGTAGAGCCATGGCTGCAGGAGCAACTGATGCTGGCGTGGGGGAAGCAGCCGCAGGCGGAGGTAGACGGGCCGCAAGGTTCTGCATCATGGCCGCGAGCTGGTCAATACGCTGGCTCTGCTGGGCGACGGCCGTCGTGACGTCCCGGAGCTCGGGCAAAGGTACCCTGGCGGAATCCATGGCCAGATTGTACTGTAAGGGTTTGATGGATTCGCTGGACCACCGCAAGCGATGATAGTTAAGCCACGCCAGGGAACGGAGTCTAAGTAGCCCCCGGTATTCACCAGAGCCCGCCGCAAAGCGGGATGGACTTGCTGCGGCGTGAGGCTACCAGGTCGCTACCCCTGACGTGACTTGCTTGCGATGGCGGCTGGGGTAATGTGTGGTACAGAATCGTAATCCAGAGACGTAGTCGGGGACAGGCAGAAGGTCAGGACGGGCGGCAAACAGGCAAGGTCAGGAAACGTAGTGGAACAGACTAGTACACGGGTGATCAATACGGACTCCAACACTCTCTAAAGACACTGAACGCACATCAACAATCTGGCAGAGAGTGCAGGGGGCGTATACCTTATATAGGATAAGCGGCCGGCAATTGACTAATTACCGGTGCGCTGGCCCTTTAAATCCAGACCAGTCGTCGTGCGCGCGCCCTTAATGAGCGGTTCCGCGCGTGGCGGCCGGGACAGGCAGGAGCACCGTGCACAGGAGCATGGACGGGTAAGTGAGCAGGCGCAGCAGGGGGATGGTCGTGGGCAGCCGCGGAACCCGCGCCGGACCCCCTGCGAGCAGTGGGGCGGTCGTGGGGGGGCGACAGCACCCGCTCCAGACCCATGACAAATGTATTATAAAAATGATCAATACATACTCAGCCATGGTGGTTGGTTGACTGAGGAAGGCTCACAGAGCTGAAACATTGCACCTTATCTATTGAGTATGTATAGATATTTTTTGCAATACATTTTTGAGGGTATATTATGGACATGCTGCTTCCTCTTTTTCTCTTGGTTGGACATTTGTGAGTATACAGATCTGGGACTGGCCTGTGTTTGGATGCTGCTGCATTTTATGTACCCCAGAAAGTAATTTTTTGATTATGATAGCTATATGAATTTCTGACTATAGTGCTGTTCTCGATTTTTCTTTTTGCGTTGCTATAATGGATATATTGAACCATCATCATTATGGGGGTTAGAGACTGTGTTTAACAAAACAACCCGTTTTAAATTGAAGAGGTTCTGAACAAAAACTCTTTGTTCAACTTCCGAAAACAGTCGATGTTTTTACGAGGTGAGGCTGTGACCAGCCATACATTTCATAGTTACATAGTTACATAGTTAGTACGGTTGAAAGAAGACACGTGTCCATCGAGTTCAACCAAGGGTGGGTAAAATGTGGGTGAAGGGAGAGAGACAAGTACATTAAGCCCAGCCGCCCCACTGATTAATGCCCTGGAACCCACAAGGCAAGAACCAATCTGCTCCAGTGGAGACCATATCTCTAACCCCAGAGCCTCCACCAGCCAGCATCCAGAATTTTACATGGCTACATACGCAGTAATATTCTTTAGTGTCAGGTAGGTATATAAGCCTGTCTTGAAATTGTCTACTGTTACTGCTGTGACCAGCTCCTCAAGCAGCTATTCCACAGATTCACAGTTCTCACAGAGAAGAACGCTCTTCTCCTCTGGAGATTGAATCCTTTTTTCTCTAGTCAAAGGGAATGTCCCCTTGTCTTTTGAGGGGGCTTCACTTGAAATAAGTTTTCCCCATACTTTTTGTAGGGACCATTTATATATTTATATAAATTAATCATGTCCCCCCCGAAGCCGTCTTTTCTCAAGACTAAATAAGTTCAATTCTACTAACCTCTCCTCATGCTCCATTCCCCTTACAGTGGTCACTGCATTCACATGAATATCCATCCATGTAAAACCCCATCAGGCTGTGTCAGGGAGTTCTCTCAGAAGCCCTGAAAGGGAGACAACTGTTTTATGACAACTTTAATAAAGCATATGGAAAAGGGTTGTTTTCATTAAGCTCACTATGAACAGTATATGGGGTCTTCAAATTCACTGGATGCCTGTAGTTAATGCTAGGTTCTCTACAGGACAGAGAGCACATTGTGTCAAGGAAAACTTTAAAGAGGTTTTGCCATGATAGACATTAATGGCATAGAGACAGGATATGCCATCAATATCAGACAGGTGTGTGTCTCACCTTTATGACCTGCACCTATATCCACAATGAGTCCCCAAAACTACATGCTCAGAATGGAGAAGTGAGTGTGAAAGCGTAGCAACTCTGCATTTATTTCAATGTGAGCAACCTCATTCACCTGTACTTGGAACTCTCATTGCTTGCACAGTAATTTCTCCACTCAGAGCAGGGAATTT
Source organism: Phyllomedusa bahiana (assembly GCA_025379985.1). NCBI lineage: Eukaryota > Metazoa > Chordata > Amphibia > Anura > Hylidae > Phyllomedusa > Phyllomedusa bahiana. Next base: position 39,151 of record JAODAL010020731.1, read on the forward strand.
CAGGGCCCGTAAGTAATGTGTCAAAAGATTGCATAAGACGTTTTTTGTACCCATATGTATTGGCACCATCAAGGTACAGGAGACTTTTGATGTCATTCATTGAGATGCACAATCAGTTGCCCCAGTTAGAATTACACAGTTATATAGTTAGTATGGTTGAAAAAAGACATATGTCCATAAGTTCAACCAAGGGTGGGGTAAAGGAATTTTTTATGCTTTGTTTCCCCTACTGATGAAGACTCATAATGCATGAACCAATCTGCCATAAAGGAAAATTTCATTCCTGATCCCACAATTTCCATCAGACTGGATCAAGATGTTTTAAACGGCTACATAATAATAATATTTAGTTGTAAATATGGTAGTTATCTAAGCCTTTCTTGAAGCCCTCGACTGTTCCTGCTGTGACCAGCTCCTCAAGCAGGTGATTCCACAGATTCACTGTTCTCATAGTACAGAAAGCTTTTCTCCTCTGGAGATTGAATCCTTTTTTCTCTAGACAAAAGGAATGCCCTCTTGCCTCGTGAGAGGACTTTACATGAAATAACTTTACCTCCATACTTTTTGTAAGGACCATTTAAATACTTATATAAATTAATGATTTCTCCAGTAGCCATCTTTTCTCAAGACTAAATAGGTTTAATTCTTTTATCCTTTCCTCATCACAAAGATGTTCTATTCCTCTTATTATGCTTTATATAGCGGCAGTATTACACGACTGTCCCATGAGTCCATGCCTCTTTTAATGCACGCCAATATCCTGCTGGCCTTAGAACTATCTGATTGACACTGCATGCTGTTCTGTGACCTATAATCTACAAATACACCCAGACTCTTCTCAACACGCAATATTCCCAGTTTTCCACCCCCTAGGGCATATGGTGCTTACAGATTATTAGTACCCAGTTGCAGAACTTTACAGTTATCCACATTAAACCTCATTTGTACACACACACTCAGTGTGTCCAAATATGCTTGCGAGTTATGAACATTTTAGATAGATTGCACTACCCTACATAGCTTGGTATCATCTTCAAAAATAGAAACAGTGCTATTAATCTTCTCCCCTATATTATTAGTTAATAAACTGAATAAAAGATGGTCTGATGGGGACCATTCAGAGTAGGAGTCTTTTACTACCACTCTATGAGTGCGATCCGATATCCAGTTGTCCATCCAATTATACACTATTATTTCTAACCCTATTGACTTTTATTTACCCAATAAACGCTTCAGAGGGAAAGTGTCAAAAGCATTTGCAAATTCTAATAACATTATATCCACAGCCGCCCCGCTACCCAGAATGCAGGACAAGACATGGTTATAAATCATAAAAAATCTTACAATAAATCAATTACCAGATCCAACAGAGCATTACTTCTAGTGGGATCCTCCACAAACTGCCCCATAAAATTATCCTCTAACAGATTGAGGAACTTTCTCCCCTTAGTAGTAGAAGCAGAACAGTGACCCCAGTCACTATCTGAGTAATTGAAGTCGCCCATTATTGCCACTGTACCCGCCTGTGCTGCATAGTCCACCCCCCACAGTCCACTTCTCCACCCACCAATATACTCTGCCCCCTCCCTAAACAGTCTACCCCTGGATATTTTAGATTGTCCTCCCTCCTTATCCCTAGTTTAAATACTCTCCTCAAGCACTGCAGACCTCGGTCCAATCAGGTACAAATTATCTGCAGAAAATAGACTGTACTCTTAAATAGACAAAATGCAATTCAGTTCAGTGAGTATTAAAAAGATTATAACTGGGACCACTTACATACCTTGGTGATCGACATTGGAAGTTTTCTGCGCCCCAATGATGCCCAATCATATGGATACACAGAACATGTTTTCCCTTCTCTCAATATATTATGAATACTTGATAGAATCTTATGTTCTCAACTAATGTTTAGTAAAAATTATATGACCAACATTTTTATGTATATACTGTATATTCCTTTTAATAATTATGCATTGGCTCATCTTGTTAATGTGCACATGGATTTTCTTTTTTTGCAAATGTAAGGCAGAAGTCAATGTGTTGGCTGACAGTAAAAAATCTTAGAATGATGTTCTGAAATAAAAAGGCATGGCTCTTCCTACTCTCTTCTTTCTTTTTTGGAGTATTGTATCACAGTTGTAGGGTCTATAAAAACAATGGGATATGTATAGTAATTCATGTGTTATCCCGCTTACTACGTTATTGTTCAGCAAATGTATTGAAGTTATAAAATGAATTGGCCATTTATAACATTCATAAATATATAGAGTTCTGAGTTACTATATCAAAATTTGCTTTCTGATGATGCCAAGTCTTAACGTTACAAAATCTGTGGGACCAGGTGAGTATTAGATGATGAATCACATTCTAGAGCCTATTATTGAGGGGCAAGATTAGTATTTCAGAATCTAGCAATGTTTCACAGTTTCTGGGTTATCAAGATCCAAGATCAGCTGGTCTTCTAACCTTTCCGGAAAAGTAGACAAGGTAAACTGACTTCCCACTAAAGTGTGTGTTTGAAAAACAAAAAGTTATGGCCTTTGAATCAAAGTAGAGACTGCCACAAGGCAAATATTCCTCTAGGGCTCAAAAGGTGTTATTTGTGTCTACTTCTGTTACTTTAGGGCTCATCTTTCTATAGAAAAACAAGTTTGGCATAAGGCCACTTTATGTCATGTTTATTCATCAAAGTGTGAAGATGAGGGTCTACATGACCCGTGAAATGCCAATTTCATGGATATTATCTTAAAGCAGCACAGCCCAATGAGCTGCCCATGTTATCAGTGACGTTGTGTGGAAAGGTTAATGGATTACATAGTTAACATTTCTATTTCCATATGGCTGAATAAGCAAATAAAGGCAAAACATAGTGCTATCCGTGTGTTACTGAAGACACATCTACCCCATACTACAATCAATTCAAATCACATAATGCCAAAAAGTACAAAATAAGAAACTGAGTCATTCGTATTCTGACAATGAAGAGTGCACTGTTTATGCTGAATATATAGATGTAGCAGAGTATAGCTTGCAAGAATATTATTACTATACACCAGCAAAATTCAGCTATTCTGTATGCATCATCTCTCCATATAAATGATAGAGCTATCTAGGTGAATTTCAGCCCCTTGGAATATGATGTACGGCATATTATTTACTTGGATTGCATATTTGAGAATTGCTGTGTATGTTTTTACTTAATATATTGAACACATATGCATTATACAAGAGTGGAGAATATATACATTTGATATAAGGGACTTGATTAGTTACTTGTATTAAAAATCAGCTGAACTATTCTGAACATTTAAAATCATCCATAACTGAAACAAACATAAGGATATCAAATATGTTAGGGAAAATTAAGAAAGTAACGTATATTCTATGTACAGTGCCTTACGAAAGTATTCGGCCCCCTTGAACTTTTCAACCTTTTGCCACATTTCAGGTTTCAAACATAAAGATATAAAATTTTAATTTTTTTGTGAAGAATCAACAACAAGTGGGACACAATTGTGAAGGGGAACGAAATTTATTGTATATTGTAAACTTTTGTAAAAAATAAACTGAAAAATGGGGCGTGCAATATTATTCGGCCCCCTTAAATTAATACTTTGTAGCGCCACCTTTTGCTGTGATTACAGCTGCAAGTTGCTTGGGGTATGTCTCTATCAGTTTTGCACATCGAGAGACTGAAATTCTTGCCCATTCTTCCTTGGAAAACAGCTGGAGCTCAGTGAGGTTGGATGGAGAGCGTTTGTGAGCAGCAGTTTTCAGCTCTTTCCACAGATTCTCGATTGGATTCAGGTCTGGACTGTGACTTGGCCATTCTAACACCTGGATACATTTATTTGTGAACCTTCCATTGTAGATTTTGCTTTATGTTTGGGATCATTGTCTTGCTGGAAGATAAATCTCCGTCCCAGTCTCAGGTCTTTTGCAGACTCCAACAGGTTTCCTTCCAGAAAGGTCCTGTATTTGGCTCCATCCATCTTCCCATCAATTTTAACCATCTTCCCTGTCCCTGCTAAAGAAAAGCAGGCCAAAACCATGATGCTGCCCCCACCATGTGTGACCGTGGGGATGGTGTGTTCAGGGTGATGAGCTGTGTTGCTTTTATGCCAAACATATCGTTTTGCATTGTGGCCAAAAAGTTGGATTTTGGTTTCATCTGAGCAGAGCACCTTCTTCCACATGTTTGGTGTCTGCCAGGTGGAGTTCATCCAGAGTGATCATGGGCCTCTTGGCTGAATCTCTGATCAGTCTTCTCCTTGTTTGAGATGAAAGTTTAGAGGGACGGCCGGGTCTTGGGAGATATGCAGTGGTCTGATACTCCTTCCATTTCAATATGATCACTTGCACAGTGCTCCTTGGGATGTTAAAAGTTTGGGAAATCTTTTGGTATCCAAATCCGGCTTTAAACTTCTCCACAACAATATCACGGACCTGCCCGGTGTGTTCCTTGGTCTTCATGATACTCTACGCTTTAAACAGAACCCTGAGACTATCACAGAGCAGGTGCATTTATATGGAGACTTGATTACACACAGGTGGATTATATTTATTATCATCAGACATTTAGGACAACATTGGATCATTCAGAGATCAGTCACTGAAGAAAAATCCTAAACAAATCCAAACTCTAAAATATAACTTTTAATATATACCCATAAAAAGATGCAATACGCATCTAAATCTATCCTAGTCAAAATTAAATCTAAATATACACTCTATCCCTACCTAATCTTCCTACACTTATCCTTAATTAGACCAAGTAATCGTCCCGATAAGGACGGCCTAGTCTCTGTGGGCTCACCCTATTAATACTAAATGTCCCTATCGACTACCAAAAAATATTGGCAAATATATATTTCTATACTGTCTTTAAAGATACATTAAATCAGCAACCAGACACAGTATCACTATTCCTATAGAGTCCTATACCAAGTACTCCAAGAGCTCACAATCCACTGATAAGGACACTGGAAATTATTTCCCTTTTCCTCCCCCTTCAATTAAGGGTCAATAACTATATACATTGTCCATTGTAGGAAACAAAAAGAAAGCACATTTATGCAACATCATCTTAAGATACATCAAACCTTATCCTCGACGCGTTTCCCCCCCCTCCATACTGCGGGGTTCATCAGGAGGATCTCTTGGGGGACAGTTGCATTGACTCAAGATAGTAGTCTCTTTGATAAAATGATGTTCATATGTCTTGTATCCAATCTTAAGTAGATTAAAAAGTCCGCTATTTACCGCCGTCAGGTGCACTCGGCGTCTTAAACTGCTACTGCGCATGCGCCGGCATTACAGCGATACCATAGCAATCAGCCTTCTCGTCTGCGCCTGCGTCGGTAGTTCGATGTCTTTTCAATGCCACGCGCATACGCCAGCTAGAAGATACGGCGCATGGCAACCAACACTACTCAAATGCGCGTGCGACAGCGGCCCAGAATCATACAGCCACTGCGCATGCGCCAGTACATGCCGGCAGAAACTTCGGCCAGCATACGAGTGTGTGTCACAATGCACACAACTCTATCCCTCATAATTCTCAAGAGATGCTATCAGGGAGAGATGTCCAATCCTATCTCCCTACTGGCACAATTTTAATACTGTTGGTTATGTCCCTACCATCCCGGGCACACGATGTGTGGTTCTCATAACCCCATAATTAAGCAAGATATCACTAGCAAGGGACAGTATACAGTTTATACAATTATGTCACATCTATGCAGTTTTAAGTGAAAAACCTCAGAATATTCCCCCATGATGTATAATATTGAGCAAATATACCCATCAGTGGGCGTAATATATCCAACATACAATCTAAAAGGTAAGATACTTAATAAGACATAGAAAGACATCCTTTATAAGCAAAAAAAAATTTTTGAATCAATATAGATGCATACAATAATAATAATTCCGGGATCAAGGATGTATACAATCCCTAAGATAATGAATAATATCCTAAGGGCTATTATGCCCAGATATCACTATTCATTTAAGCCCACCATGTACCAGAGAAAAGTTTGATATATGTATATATTCAGATAAAACAGCCAAAATATAGAAGCTCATTAAGACCCTCTGGCTGCATCGTTTTCATTCTGAACGTCCACTCTGTTTCCTTACAAAGTAATTTTTTGTCAAGATTTCCCTTTCTTAATGTTGAATTTATCTTCTCTATACACAAAAACATCAGACTCGAGGAATCTCCCTCGTGTTCCATCCAGATGTGCCTGGCTAAAGGGGTATCACGCCTATGTCGTACGTCCCCTAGATGTTCACCAATACGGATTTTTAATTGTCTAGTCGTCTTGCCTATATACTGTTTTCCACAGCTACAGTTACACAGATAGACAACCCCCTGGAATGAAGGGGAGACAATTTGAAAAACATAATAAAATGGTCCTTGAACTGTTGGAATTTATACTTACCCACAATTATTTCCTCTTCGGACCCAGGGTCTACCACCAGCTCAGGGGTACTGCCATGGGAAGCCCATGCGCTCCCACGTATGCAAATCTGTTCCTGGGCTGGTGGGAGAGGGCCCTGGTGTTCGGAGAGGAGATGGAGGGATTTACCAACAAGATTCTATACTGGGGCAGATTTATAGATGACGTCTTCGTGCTGTGGCAGGGCACGGAGGCGTCGTTTAGAGAATTTATCCAGGTATTGAACACTAATGAGATTGGGTTGAAATTTACATTTGAGATCCATATGTCAGAAATAGCTTTTTTGGATCTGAGAATTTTCAGGGATGATCTGGGTTATATACAAACCTGGACTCATCGGAAGGAGACGGCTACCAATAGCCTCCTACGGTGGGATTCATATCACCCTGAAAAACTCAAAAAAGGCATACCCAAAGGTCAATACCTACGAATACGTAGGAACTGCTCCAGGATAAGAGACTTTTATCAACAGGCAAGTGATCTCAAAGATAGGTTCCTGGAAAGAGGATATCCTCCGTCAGTGTTGAAACCTGCATTTAAGAATGCACTGGGGAGTGACAGGAACCATCTATTGAACCCGAGGGGACCTAGAAATGAGGAGAACCACTTTAGGATAATAGGCACATATGACAACAGAAACAATGATGTGATGAGGATCTTGCGGAAACATTGGGGTATATTGCATCTTGATAAAGATCTAGCTGATTGTCTCTCTAAAAAACCTCAAGTGACATATAGAAGAGGAAGGTCATTGAGAGATAGGCTGATTCACAGCCATTATACGTCACCAAAACCAACAGGAACATGGTTAGAACGTAAACCGTTGGGAATGTTTAGATGTGGAAGATGCACATTTTGTAAGTATGTCTGTCAGACCAAGGAGTTTAAGAGCTCGGTGACGGGGAAGATCTATGTGATTCGTGAATTTATGAACTGCTGTACCCAGGGGGTTGTCTATCTGTGTAACTGTAGCTGTGGAAAACAGTATATAGGTAAGACACTAGACAATTAAAAATCCGTATTGGTGAACATCTAGGGGACGTACGACACAGGCGTGATACCCCTTTAGCCAGGCACATCTGGATGGAACACGAGGGAGATTCCTCGAGTCTGATGTTTTTGTGTATGGAGAAGATAAATTCAACATTAAGAAAGGGAAATCTTGACAAAAAATTACTTTGTAAGGAAACAGAGTGGACGTTCAGAATGAAAACGATGCAGCCAGAGGGTCTTAATGAGCTTCTATATTTTGGCTGTTTTATCTGAATATATACATATATCAAACTTTTCTCTGGTACATGGTGGGCTTAAATGAATAGTGATATCTGGGCATAATAGCCCTTAGGATATTATTCATTATCTTAGGGATTGTATACATCCTTGATCCCGGAATTATTATTATTGTATGCATCTATATTGATTCAGAAAAAAGTTTTTTGCTTTATAAAGGATGTCTTTCTATGTCTTTTTAAGTATCTTACCTTTTAGATTGTATGTTGGATATATTACGCCCACTGATGTGTATATTTGCTCAATATTATACATCATGGGGGAATATTCTGAGGTTTTTCACTTAAGACTGCATAGATGTGACCTAATTGCATAAACTGTATACTGTCCCTTGCTAGTGATATCTTGCTTAGTTATGGGGTTATGAGAACCACACATCGTGTACCCGGGATGGCAGGGACATAACCAACAGTATTAAAATTGTGCCAGTAGGGAGATAGGATTGGACATCTCTCCCTGATAGCATCTCTTGAGAATTATGAGGGATAGAGTTGTGTGTATTGTGACACACACTCGTATGCTGGCCGAAGTTTCTGCCGGCATGTACTGGCGCATGCGCAGTGGCTGTATGATTCTGGGCCGCTGGCGCACGCGCATTTGAGTAGTGTTGGTTGCCATGGCGCTGTATCTTCTAGCTGGCGCATGCGCGGTGGCGATTGAAAGACATCGAACTACCGACGCAGGCGCAGACGAGAGAGGCTGGTTGCTATGGTATCGCTGTATGCCGGCGCATGCGCAGTAGCAGTTTTAAGACGCCGAGTGCACCTGACGGCGGTAAATAGCGGACTTTTGAATCTACTTAAGATGGGATACAAGACATAGGAACATCAGTTTATCAAAGAGACTACTATCTTGAGTCAATGCAACTGTCCCCCAAGAGATCCTCCTGATGAACCCCGCAGTATGGAGGGGGGGAAACGCGTCGAGGATAAGGTTTGATGTATCTTAAGATGATGTTGCATAAATGTGCTTTCTTTTTGTTTCCTACATGGACAATGTATATAGTTATTGACCCTTTAATTGAAGGGGGAGGAAAAGGGAAATAATTTCCAGTGTCCTTATCAGTGGATTGTGAGCTCTTGGAGTACTTGGTATAGGACTCTATAGGAATAGTGATACTGTGTCTGGTTGCTGATTTAATGTATCTTTAAAGACAGTATAGAAATATATATTTGCCAATATTTTTGGTAGTCGATAGGGACATTTAGTATTAATAGGGTGAGCCCACAGAGACTAGGCCGTCCTTATCGGGACGATTACTTGGTCTAATTAAGGATAAGTGTAGGAATATTAGGTAGGGATAGAGTGTATATTTAGATTTAATTTTGACTAGGATAGATTTAGATGCGTATTGCATCTTTTTATGGGTATATATTAAAAAGTTATATTTTAGAGTTGGATTTGTTTAGGATTTTTCTTCAGTGACTGGTTTGTTATTCCAAATCCATATAGATAATATTGCTTTCTAGGAAAGTTTTTTCTGTGACTTTTATCATTCAGAGATCCTCACTGAACTTCTGGAGTGAATTTGCTGCACTGAAAGTAAAGGGGCCGAATACTATTGCACGCCCCACTTTTCAGTTTTTTATTTTTTTTTATAAAAGTTTAAAATATCCAATAAATTTCATTCCGCTTCACAATTGTGTCCCATTTGTTGTCGAGTCTTAACAAAGTAAAAATTTTTTTATTTTATGTTTGAAGCCTGAAATGTGGCAAAGTTGAAAAGTTCAAAGGGGTCGAATACTTTCGCAAGGAACTGTAAATTTGAACTGTTTCACTGAATAATATAACACGTTAAAGAAGAACAAAAGAAGAATGAAGGACAAGAATTAAAGAAAGAAGAAGAAGACAACCTGGAGCGCTTTAACACTGTGCTATGCTAAGTAGCGGTACACAGACTTGGAGGCTTGGATGGCCTCTTCCGAACAGGAATCACTATGATATTTTAGGAGATATCAGTTTACTCCTGGGGTTTAATTCAATCTTACCTCCTCTTCTCCTTTATGGAGTAAATGGAGAAAACTTGAAAGACCTCCACTGCCACTGTATTTTAGCTTTCACCTTCCATTTGGGCCCCGAATGGTTTCATAAACAGCACTGTTCGGGTGCAGGCCCCTTTTGGGCTGCCTTTTCTACATTGTCCTTGCAGATTCAAGTGCCTGTCTGCAAATGTTGTCTGTGCTCTTTTGCAGGGTATGTCTGACCCAATTCCACTTGTACTCAGAATTCTATGGTTCTTTTAGTCTCTGCCTGCACTGCTGGAGCAGCTCAACATTTGAAACTCAGTTTACTTGCCATTTGGGCTATAAAAATAGTACAAACAATGGTTGACAAAGACTTATAGCTTTTGTGTGTTTTTAACTGAGATGCACTATGTTTTGCTTTTATAGGGCAAGACTGACTCAATTTGGGGAAGATTCATATTTTGGTATGTTTGCTGAGTTGGTTAGAACACCGGATGTTTCGGGGACTTGAAAATGTACTAAATCCAAAAAAACCTCCCAAGTGATGAAAAAAAGGAATAAATAAAAAAATCCCCAATCAAAACAATTCCCCTTAAAAAAAATTTTAATAATATCTCTAAAATCTTTTCCCAAAAATAAAAAATGAAAAACACCTCTAGAGTGAATAAATAATAGGGGACAATATACAAAAAAGATGATCAATCGAAGGAGTTTAAACCAAAAAAGTCCTACCAAAATACCTATATCTCCCTGAACAGAGACCCACCCGTAAGGGCGACCCTGTAATGGGGGGTACAAATTTGTCCCTAAAAAAAACCCTAAGTCTATAAAAATCGAGGACTTTGGTCAGTTCCTTTTCCTTAAAATTAAAAAAAAGGTAATAAAAGGGAGAATGGGTAAAAATTTGGCCCACGGCTATAATCAAAAATGAAATGTCAAAAATTTTAAATAATTTTAAGAATTTAGTAGATGTCAATACCCGACATGCCAAAAGAGGATAAATGTATATAACAACCCCCCCAGCATATGAACCCCATAGGTCACACATGAATCCCCAGAGCAACGTTTCACCCAACTCAGGGACTTAAAAGGGGGTTAAAGAAAAAGAGATCCCCAAACCACTAGTTACCTATTTCAATTTTAAAAAAGGGGACAAAGTACAAAATACCTATAAAGGGGATCATATTCTTCAATTAGGCTGATGTGCTGAAAATAAGGACATATGGGGGGGATTGATTAAACAAATAACCCTCCATTTGCAGGAGCAAATTATATAGCGAAGGGAAAAATTTTAATGAATCCAAAAACTACAAAACCGACCGCATATCACAGCTGTGTGCCCCCCCGGTATTATCCTTTGGTTAAGGTGTTAAAGTCCCCGGGGATAAAGACCCCCCCACTATTTATAGGGTGGGATCCCCCCAACCAAGGCGTTTTACCCCCCCACTTACATTTTCCACAAAACCTTACGTCCATCCCAAACCCTGGATTCAAAGGGGACCGCCATTCAAATCTCCAACAGAGTGCACTGGGCGTCCGAAAAAGTCCCAGCGCTGCCGGAAATAAAAAAAATCCCCCTTGATGGGCCGCCACCGCGCGTGCGCGGACACTCAAAGATGGGCCGAGCAAACTTTTGGACAATGCGCAAAACAGATACAGGCGGGCAGCCAAACCCATGGTTCACCTGGGGTATGAACACCCAAATGCAACTACGCACCATCCAAGGGGCCCTTTTTGGCGCCTGCACCAACCAATAGCGCCAAAAAATATCGCATTACCTTGTTTTAATAGACAAGGTGGCCTGTTAAGTCTGAAAAATGAACCTCCCTTAAAGTGATTCAATTAAGCATAAACGCTTATCCCAATCGGTGAGTTTAAACATATTTTAAAAGTATATTAATTTCAATTTAAAAATAGCTCCGAGAATTTGAACCAAAACGCTTTTTTTGGAAAGGGAACTTATTACCCCCAATCAGTGGTAATGGCGTAATGGAAAATCCCAAAGGGGAGAAATATTCTAGCTTAAGACGAAAAAATAATAACAAAAAAATGATTCCGAGATAGAAGAAGAGGTTCCCAGTCCAAAATTTTAAAAGAAAAAGTTCGTAACAGATCTCTTTCTAAAACATGAAAAACGGGGGATTCATTGGTCCCTGGATACACGCAGTCCAATCGTAAATCCTTTGGGTCTCCCTTTGGAGAATACCTATCCCAATCCCCCCCCCAAAAGGGGGGTTTATAGTAAAATCCCTCTAAACTTGAAACCCACCCCCCTTCTTGTTTGTCCCAAATATGTCTGGCGATAGGGTGTCCATTGTCTTTAACATCCCCTACATTTCCCCCTTCCTTGCCTAAACCTAGCTTGGTCTTGCCCGTAATTTAGCCCAAGGGCAGGTCCCAAAGTAAATGATCCAACAGAAAAAGTTTTTAAAATTTTTCCAAATAAAAAAAATTTCCGGGTCACTTTTTGCTGCCTCAAATTGTTTAAAATTTTACAAAAAAAGAACAAAATTTACATTTTCCAATCTGAAACGTCCCCGGCTGTCTTCGAAAGTTTCCCTTTGGGGGAGTGCAAAAAAAATGATTTTTCCCCAGACGGTCCCCAATGCTGTCCTTTTTATATGTAAGTGGGGAAGAGGAAAAATGGCTCTTAGTTTCACCCTGAAAAAAGGACATTCCATATTTTTTTAGAATGTCCCTAATCTGTAACATTGAGCAAAACCCCCCCAGAACCAAACTTTCCTTTCGTTACTGAGGGATCTTTTCTTTTTTTTGGGACAGTGGGTTTAAACCCCTTCCTTTTCAGGGTTTCTGAAAAGCTTTTTTAAAGGGGGGCCCTTTGGGTAGCCCTATTACAGAATCTTTTTTTTTTGACCTAGCTTTTCTAATTGGGTCATGTCAGAAAAATTTCTCCTCAACCGAAGGTACGCCCCCCGGAATACCCCTCACCAAAGGGTCTGGATGGCCTATCCCCTCTGGGAGACTACGGGGACGTTGTTTTCCATTACTTTTGTATTAGAGAAATCGGGATTTTTTGAGAGTCATGTCTAGGAAAAGGAAGTGTGAACTCTTCCACACTAGGGAACTTTAGACCAATGTAATTTTGATTAGAGAGTCTGCAAATATTTCAAAAGGGGTGAACCCCTTCCCCCTCCACAAAATAAAAATGTGTCGAAAAACCGGGTCCATAAAAGGATATTTCAGACCACTATCTCCTATTTCACCCAAATAGTGTACTTCCCCCCAGCCCAGGAAAACCCTTGGGTATGGGAGCACGGGGGTCCCCATCGCCGTCCCCGAGCTGGTGGTAATTTTTACGATCAAATACCCAAAGGTGTACCTTCCCGAGAGAAAATTTAATAAAGCCAAATAAAATTTATTAGGCATCTAAATTTTAATCCTCTAGACTCCAAAAGTACCTAACAGCTTTTTGGGGGCCCTTTTTTGTGGGGGGGATAGAGAAAAAAGTGCCTCTACAAATTTTACTGCGAGTTCGTGTCTTGATCCACCCCCTATACTTCTTTTCAAAGTAAGTCTGCAGATCTCTTATGTATGAGGGCAAAGTCAAAAAAATCTCCAAAATTTTTTATCTATATAGATCCCCAGATTTTGGGAAGGCCCCTATTCCCGGAAACGATAGGTTCCCCCCTTTTGGGGGTGTTCCCCTTTTCTTTTAGGGAATCTGTAAAAGTCCCATCTAGAAATTTTCCCGGGAACAGAAATCAACCAATTTACTAATAAACCTATTAGATAAAGCTTTGTCCAAAATCCCTTTTTTGTTTTCCCTGGGAAAAATGGTATAGGATCCTTTTTTTGTATTTTATAACGGTCCTTTCCTGTAGGAGATCAAGGGACATTGTTGGTACTGGGCCATCCAATTTTTACCACATTACCCCCTTATCTGCGGCCTTTAATTACGAGGAATTTCCCTTTCCCAAACCTTCAAACTAGTCTTTCCCTTTTGACAAGTTTTTTAGGGCCCCGAATTTTTAGTCCCCAAACATTTAAGTTCACCAACAAAGTTTCTTTAAAAAAAAACTGTCAAGAAAAGGGTTTGGGGGGGTGGCTGCATGAGCTTTTTTTGATGGTAGTGAAAGGGCCCTTCCCCCACCGGGGGTTTCTTTTCGGAGAGAATCTACTTTGGGTCCCTTTCTCCTATAAATCCGGCTCCAGACCCAAATTTCAATCCTAAAATCTTTTTATAGAAAAATTTGGCCCATTTATTTTTCGAATAAGAGACTAAGATCTTTGACCCATTCAAATTCCCCAAAGTAAATTTGTTGGGACAAAAATAGCCCCCCTTTTAAGGACCCCCTCGTTCATCTCTGAAAAAGCCCTTCGATGATTAATATTTTTCAAATTAAATGGGCTAAAAATATTTTTACTTTCCTTTTTTGTTCCCCAGGGGGATTAGAGGCATCTGCCGTCTAAAAAAAGACCCCAGACCGAGGAAAAAGAGGAAAAAGGTTTGACATATTCCATAATTTTTTACCTCTTCCCCCTCTCGCTTTTCCCTTTTCCTCTGTTATATTTCGTATTAAAAGAGTATCTCCGTTCAATTCTGAGAACTCACCCGAGGGGATAATCAGTCTCATCTCTGGGCTCCCATTTTTCTTTAATAGAAAAGATGAGTATGCCTTACCCCCTTGAAATTGCAGATTCTTAAAAGGATTATGTTTTTTCTCTTTTAAAAAAATTTGGTCTTTGAATTTTTTTTTCAATTAACTCTCTTGCTTCAAAGTAGATTTTGTTAAAAATTTAGGGTGGTTTTTTTGTTTTCTTTTTCTCTTTAGCTTTTAAAATTGCTTTTTTTTTTCTTTAAGAAGAAACTGCTAAAAAGGGGGGAGATGATTCAAACGACTCTTTCTCCCCCTTGTTAATCAGAATCGGATCTGAGTCTTTCACTGGTGCTAGTGTAAAACCAATCCCCTTTGGGATTTTTTGTTGTTAAAAATTTTTCAATGATTGGATTTTCCCCCCGGGAATAAGTTTCCTTATGGGGCCCAGTCAGATCCCCCAAAGGCATTTTAATTGTAGGGGAAACAGGGGCAGGTGGAAGAGTTTTTTTTTTAGAAAAAACCTCCTGTGCCTTTCAACATGCGTTAAAAAAATATTAGTTTAAAAAATTGCAAAAAATACTTTATAATAATAAATCCAAAAAACCCCCAAGGATAAAAAAAGGAATTAAAAAAAAATAATACCCCCAAAAGAACAATTCCCCCTTAAAAAAAAAATTTTAATCAAAAATCTCTAAAAAACTATTTTAAAAAATCAAAAAGAAAAAACCTTGATGAATAAAAAATAGGGACAAAATACATAAAAAGGGATAAACAAAGGGGCTTAAACCTAACAAAAATCCTACCAAAAAACCCATTTCTACCCGTTAGAAACCGCGGGTTTCTGTATCAGGGAATAATAGGTATTTTGGTAGGGGGTTGTTTGGTTTAAGTCCCTTTTTTGATCATGCTTTATGTTTATTGCCCAAATTTTTTTTTTTCACTTTAAAAATGACCCCTTATGTTTCTGATCCTTGTAACCATATCAATTTTGGTGCCTCCCCTGGCGAAAAATTTTGGCTTCCAAGGTGCTGAAAAGTTACGACTTTCTCAACTAGTTCACCTGATATAATGAAGGGGGACGGTTTGCCGACGTTAATTTTGACTTAGTTTTGGCAACATTGATGTTAAGAACTGCTTCAGATCGTTGAGCTTAATCTGCATGTCTGCAAAGCATTTTAATAAAACAACGTTGACAGCTAGATCAAGGTCATTGAGATGCTCTATGCTTTAGATAATCTTCTCAGGTACACCTACAGATTGTTGTGGTTGAGTCATTCGAAAGCATTGCCATAATCATCAAACACCAAATATAAAGATTCTTTGAATTATTTATCTGCTCCCAAAAAATTGGGTTGATGATTCCTGGCATGGAATCCAACTTGCTGATGTCAGAGTGTTGCATTTATTTTCTCCTGGATATGGAAAAGGATTATTTGCACGTATTTTGCTGTTTTAAAAATTTCCCAAAAGCAAAAAACGATGGCTTAGGCCTGACAATTTTTTTTTCTCTTGAACTCTTCATGTTCCCACAAAGAAAATCCATGTAAAAATTGCAAAAGAAATTCTAGGATCTGGGTCCCGTAAAACCCTTTAAAGATGCTTAAGTTTTTCCCTACCCCCTCCTTACAACTTCTACAGAGCACTAACATGCCCCCCTTTTGTTGGTCCCTTACCCATACAATTACTTTATTGCATTGCAACAGATGAAAGAGGCAAATGCAATGGGAAACTATTTATAGTTCCTTTGTAGATTATCATTTTTCTTCTCATAGTATGATTTATGGGGGGTGACATAACCCAATTTAAAGGCAGGTGCTGTTTAAGTTTGTGTATAAAGCCCATAAAGGGGAAATATACTTGAAATGACTATTGCCCACCTAACTGATAACTGCTGAACCAGCTATAACATTGCTGTACTCTTGCACTAAAATTTAAATCAGTGAAAAGTGCTCACATCACCCAGAAGAAGCCAGATTAAGAGTAGAAAGACTAACTGCTGGTACTGCCTTTATTGGCTCCAGGAAACACTTAAAATACTATTTACTTTTCCTGTTTTCATGATGTTATGGTCGGTACTAAAGGAAAGGAAATGCTAAGTCTGACAATAACACACACACATGCAAAATTTAGATTGAAATAGCACTTTAAGGGTATTCTGTTTCAAATTGCGGTCATTATACGTAACAAGGAGAATAGGAGTATGCGGGAAAGTTCCACTTACATCAAACAGAGACATATGATGAGGTGCTTTAAATTTATACTCACCTTGTACTGTGGAAATTTATATTTTCCGACAGATCCTCGATTCCTTCTCTATTCAGAGAACAAGAAAAGTATAACACATGGGTGTGTGGTGATGGACTATGTGATGTTCCCATACTTTCCTGATATATTACCCAATTCCTTTTTACTAAGAAAGTAGAGACTTTTTAAATAAATGCAATATGCCACAAAAGTAAATAAATCCTTCACATTTTTGTAAATATTTTATTATGTCTTTTCAGGAGACAACACTTAAGATATGACATTTTGACAACACAATGTACCAGTAGTCAGAGTACAGCTTGTATAAATAGTGGTAAATTTGGATGTCCCTCTATAATAACTCAACACACTGAATGAGCCCTAAGTGAAAAAGACAAATGCGCCCAAGAGTGTCAATATTTTTGCGAGTCTATCATTAGTTATCATCCCTCACTGCTTAAAGGGGTTGCGTCTCCGCTAACAAGATTGCGCATTTTATGTTAAGATCTTGCCAAAAACAAGTCACTTTGGCAATAATGTGTCACATATACAGTGTCCTACCTAATTTCCAGAGTATCCCCTCTTGCTACAGACCTGTTTGCGATCGCTCCTGATAGGCGAGCCAGCACTGGTTGTTATAGCTACAGCCTTCTGGCTTCATATTGCACCTAGTATAAGAGCCAGTAAACCGACCACTGAATTCAACAGTGAAACCCACAAACAAACATGACTTAGGTCAGACTGATTACGATGTAGTGAGCACAACCACTTTACTCTCTTGGGCATGGAGTTCACTAGAGTCTTCACAGGTTGCAGCCTATGTAATCCTCTTCCACGTCCTCCATACACATCACTGAGCTGAGGTTGTTATAGCGAACCTTGTGCTCCTCCACCTTCATCTGATGATCCCCCATAGAGACTCAATAGGGTTTAGGTCTGGTAACATGTTTTGCCAGTCCAGCACCTTTATCTAACAAGGCAGTGGTCATCCTGGAGGTGTTTTTGGGGGTCGATATATTGGAGTGTGGCGGAACATGCTACCCTGTGAGACCCATAAAAACAGAATAGAGGGGATCATGCACTGCAATCAGATATCACAGTACAAGTTTGAAATTCATTGTTATCCTCATGAACTGTAGCTTCCCTAAAGCTCTGGCAGCTCTCTCAATGTCAGGCCCAAACCATAACACTCAACCACAGGACCATGCTTGACTGATGGCATAACAACCCTTGTCTGTCTTGTACTCCACCTGGTTCTGCGCTCGCAGCCAAATCTTGACACCATCTGAACCAACACACACATCAGTTTATTCTGCGTTCTCATCAGTACACAGTACATGGTTCCAGTAATCTTATACTGTTTGTCTTCAGCAAATTATTTTGAAGGTTTTCTTGTGCATCATCTTCAGAAAGAGACTTCCTTCTGGATGACTAGCCACTGCAGTTACACTCTATATTTATTAGTTCATGAATTATGCAGTCTCTCTTGCAGTTGCGTGCTACTCGAGATCTTTCTGGCTGACCCAGCCACCCTCACCCTCTTCTTTAACCAGCAGCAATTGCTGGCAGGATTATACGTTTTATTTGGAAGATACAATCTCTCTGGATATGGTGCGACAATTAAGCACTGCAACTTCCTTGGTCGACCATGGCGAAGCCTGTTCCGAGTGGAATCTGTCTAGTTAAACTGTTGTTTGGTCCTAGTCATTGTGCTACAGATCAGTCTCAAAGTTTTGACAATCTTCTTGCAGCTTAAGCCATCTTTATACAGAGCAACAATCCTTTTTTTCAGATCCTCAGACATGAGGTGCCATGTTGAATTGAAGCAAGAGAGCCTCCTGCTTGAATCCTTGCAATGGCGAGGTACTGTTGATAAGCTGTAAGGTGTTGCCTTGGTCTCATGTCAAAATGTGAGCATGATGAGGAGGACTGTTTAAATCTCAATTCAAATTAATTCCCTTAAATTATCGGGCAATTCATGGATCAAACACCTGTTGTTAATTTTGCCATTAAGCTCCATTGTTCTAGAGATCAGCAAGTGATGCACAAAGTACTGAAACATGGTGAAAAACAGTTGGACAAGTGCATTCTAAGAGACAGACATTGTCTCATTTAGTTACATTAAACAAAAAATTCAAGAAATTGTTATGTACATAGACCTGATATATCAACCAAAAGCCAAATATCAAACAACTTTTTTTGGTACGACGTAAAAATGTAACACAACCATATACCACTTATTCACATGTCTTTAACAAAAGCATAAATGACCTTTCTTATCATATAATCTCCTGTTTATTTTCATCAATCTAATGGTGTTCTGATCAACAAGGTTTTTTTTTTTAAATAAAAATCATATTTCTTTATTTAAAAAATAGGCAAAGGTTACTAGAGAGAACTTCACAAAAAACAGACAATCTATACAGCCAGTCCCAAGTATCACAGTTAACATTGTGTAAATGAATGCTGACTCTTATTAAAGATATCTGTTAAGGCAACATGTCAAAAGTAATAATCATCATAACCCCACAATATAATGAGCCAAATTAATGCTAGTACCACAAAAATTACCCATGTAGACTTATTGCTAGTTGCCTGGTGCTCTAGAGCACCAATTGCAAATGCCGATTTTTTTTGGGGGGGTTCCCTGCTTTGTGTGCCATTATTGATTACCGTAATCTTCATCTTAAATAGAACCATAATCTATCACAAAGGTGGGTACAACAATGCAACACAATGGAGCCTGTTTGAACCAGCAACTCACACACTAACCACCAATATTTGTGGGGTGCTAGGGGGGACATTTTTTTGAGACCAGTAAGGCAGGCGGTGCGAGGAAACTACTGGAGCTTAAACCAATTGTATAGGATCTGATCCTCGCGGCAGGGGAGTACACACCACACACACACACACACGGAATTTGTATTCCATTTAAATTTGGGAAACCAAATTTTAATGGAATACAAATAAAGCTTAGAAATTTTTATAGGTGCAGGGAGCAATATCTCTATAAACCATTACAACAGGCTGAACACTAATATGTTAAAAATTGAAAAATTATTTTTAAAACGGTTCCATAATTTTGGCTCCTGAAATACATGAGGCTGGCCACCCCTGATCTGTAGAAGAATTCAAATTAATTATTGTAGGATTTTTATCACCAAACTGTTCATCTAAATAAAAGAATAAAGGTTTAGAGTTTGTAATCCTGATGTTCTTTATAGCTTTATATTTTTACAAATGATTTGGATACGTTTGTCGTGACCTTGTAGGACTCAATGCTGGTTTTGTTGATGCAAACTCCCTTTCTATTGTTACGTTTCATAGAACTTTATTTGCAAGATGGTCAGTAAAAAATATACAAGTAAATTTCTGAAACGTCTCTGATAGGTGAGTAGATATTTAGGACCGCAGTTGGCAGTTGCCTGACCAGCTACAGCCAGGGGGTGAGAACAGGACACTGGGAACAGCGGACTCCAGGCCAGCAGGTAACAGATGGGGGTATCTTGGATTTGGCGTGGCAAGTGGAACTATCGTCATGAAATTACAAAAGCTAGAGGCCTACTCCAGAAATGAAAATGGTAAATAATTCCCTGAAACATAATAAGCGAGGGTCTAATTCAAATTTATATTTTAATAATAAGGAACTCTCCCTTTTTTTCCCAGCTATGGCTCTTGTGGCAGCTTTTTACTTGGCAGCGCTACTGTGTGTGACAGCTCACCTGAGGTTGAGTGGTTTTTTTTGTGTAGAACCATGCCAAGGAGTGAAATCTATGTTCCCTCTGTTATTCTCCAACCCTTAAAACACAGAACTTAACTCTTTGCTGCAGGACACCTCCCAGGATTTCGACTAACCACTTGACACAGAATCCTACTAGAAGCACAAAGCGCATACATGAAAACTGAAGTTGGCAGCAGATGGTAGGTGGAAACAGGTGGAGTTCAAGTAAGTTCAGAGATAAAGCCAAAAATTTAGTTCAGGTAAAAGACAAGTAATGAGGTTGATGGTGTCGCCAAGGTCCATGCCAGGAATGATACATAATACACTACTATTCAACCAAAAAGATCAATTAAAGCGATCGTGGTTTGTTCATCTGAGATTGGTGTCTCTTTAAATAGCCCAGGAGTACAGACATTTTAGGGGAAGCAGATTGGTGGTATGCACTGTCTCTTTAAGTCCAAGAAGACCAGCGCACTCACCACTAGTGAGCAGCAGCAGACACTGAGGACCATTCCGACTGGTGAAGCATATGCAAGAGGGCAAGGGAGAGCTGCATGGAGCACTGCAAAGGTAACACGAAAATGTAACTGCTGGTTACACTTATAAACCCTACGTGGTAACGTAATAAAAAAAAATTGTTTATTTCTGAAATATTTTGTGCATTTAAACTGAAAAATTATTATTATTATTAGAAAAGGAATGAAACATAACAATGCTCATTATTATTATTTATTTTAATGACCATATTTCTGACACTCTGTACAATAGAGGGAGTACATATATAACATAGGACGCAAACAAAAAGTCACAGGGCAAGCACAACTGGAACAAGATGACACACAGACCCTGCCCGTGAACGCGTACAATCTACAATGTATCTACTTAGGTAGGTCTCTGCACATGGTGAAAGATGGAAGAGTTTCATTACTATGGTTGACTGGGTCACTTAAAGACCACTTACAGTACATAATAGTTAATATGGGAATGTAAGTTATCACCACTGCTGTTTCAGAGATTTGCTATATAACCTGTATTGCTCACTGATCCGAAAAAGGGGTCGCCTCATAAGTTGCCAATTTGATTTTTCACTTTTGACTGTTTTTATTCCCCCTCCCACACTTTTTTCCCTATTTGTGTATTAGTTTACCTATTTACTTTTATGTTTCCACCTTCAATATATCCTACTAGATCTGGCGGGTAAACTCTCCTCCGTTTTAATATATCAGATTGTTTACTTTGCCTATTGAGATACATCTATATTACTTTGTTTAAACTTTGTGTATTTTTCTAACATTTGATACTATGATAAACTGAATCCCTCGGAGGCGTTCACCACCTCACTCTCACACACCCCCTGATGTATTGGCTCAGATTCATAATACTCCGTTATCTGCTGTGTTAATAAAAACTTAGTTAACCAAATAAACACCTGGCATTAGAATTATCTTTGATCATTGCTACTGATGGTGGGTATCAGCCCACCATCAGTATGAGTCCTCCTCATACAACCGGCCAAACATTTGATGAAGGGCATTAACTATTCTTTTTCATTTATACTTTCTCTACACTGGATGTATTTTTTCCACTGCATACTGACAATGTATGGCACAGAAGCGAAATGGGGATGCATATAACTTTTTTCCACTTTGTATTGAGATGTGGGACAGAGCAGATTGGGCAATAATGAGGATAGATTGGTTAATTGTAGTAAATTGTATACCTTGTATACTTGTGGTGGAGATCCTATGTGGTACCCTTGGACTACAGAAGAGCCGCATTTTAATGCAGCTAATCTGTGTCTCTGTTGTCCGACACAGAATCCAACCTGTCACTTCTGTTTTCTCTGCCTTGTGGATTCGAATCACATGATTGGAAACACACACACACACGGTTTTCACCATGTGAAACTGCAGTGATGGATTTTTCTATTCACATTAATGATCAATAATGACTGGCAGTTCTGACTCAGATTCCATGAAGGGATCTACATCAAACCCAAAGTGTTGTTTTTTTTTTTTTTTCTATTTTTATTTATGATGTCTTGCATAAACTTTAGGTGGACTCTCAAAGAGTCCAATCTCCAATTACCTGAGGGATTCAAACTATTTATTACACACAAGTGGTTGTTCTCTCTTTAATTTATTTTTTCTTATTCTTGTCTCCTTCCAACATCTTACTACAACTACCAACTAATGACACTCCACAGCTACTTATCAAATACTAACCTTTTTTAACACCCTTTTTTTTGAAAATACAGACTAATATCGTGCTCATCAAACACCAACATGCACAAAAAATTCAACAAAATAAAGTTCCACACAAAAACAGTGCATTGAGGATATGGTCTATCGCAGACCCATACTAAAAGCTAATGGCACCCCACAAACCTAGAACAAAATGCTTCCCTGTCAGGAGCCTATCTGCACATAGTGCGACACCAATCAAATGACCCCCACCTGCTGAAGCAGCATAGGGATTCTAATCCTTACTCCACCGAGCCAGAAGCGCATCTGCAGAGGTCACAGCGAATAAGTGGAGTTCACACCACCTGAAGTGTGAATAAGAGCTCCCAACTGCCTCGAGCATCAGAAATGGTTACTGCCCAGCCAGACCTTGAGGCCATGTGCCTCTAGTGGCCACTGTAAGTGCCACGATTTGCAGGGAGAAAGAGAACCTAAGGCCACACATTTCTCCCCTAGTCCTCGGGAGAGAGTCCATAAGGTACCACAATCCTCCCGATCCTACACACACAAAATGAAGTCACAAAACACACACACAACAGTGACGTGAATAACCTTTTAATACCCTTATTCCACCTAAAATTGTGACCGATCCTTAAAAGAGAGACAGAATAAGATCAGTAAATGGTGCAGCAGCTTCCAGAAGTGTTTCTCACTGATTGAGAGGAGCAGTGTTTGGAAAGGTTTGTAGCAATTGTGTGCTTGTTGTAAATGCTCCTGCTGGGTGCGACAGAGGTTTGACTTCTACTCTGAGGAAGAAGGCTGCGTCCTCACATCCCATAATATGTTTTCAACATTTTGACATTTAACATAATGCGTTTGTAAACTCCTGCCACATTTCATGTAGCTTGTTTTCAGATGTACAACTTCCTTCCTTCAAGCAACATGACCGACATCTACATCCTTCAAGAGAGGACAAACTTATTAACTTTAGTAGAACTAAAGAACTTCAAGTAGGGGATATGCATGTAAATAAAAAAATGCATAGCATTCTGGGTAAATTCTTTAAAAGTATCTTCAAAGAACAAAGGTGTAGTTGCATGCATGACCTTCTCTTGACAAAATATGTTTTGCATAGTTTCTATGCAGAATTCTTAGGGTATGTTGACACTTTGGATTTTTTCATGCTGACACAGAAAATGTGGTGGAGATCATAGGTGGTACCCTTGGACTATAGAAGAGCCACATTTTAATGCAGCTAATCTGTTCTCTGATTGTACACGCACAGAATCTACCTGTCACTATCTGATTTCCCACACTGCATGAGATGCGCGATTTCGAATCCATGTTGGAATAATTATATGGTTCACAGTGTGAACTGCAGTATGGATTTTCCATTCACATTAATGGGATGCAGATAATGACTGGAGTTTGACTCAGATTCCATGAAGGGATCTACATCAGAACCCAAAGTGTTGTTGTTGCAAAACTTTAGGTGGACTCTCAAAGAGTCCAATCTCCAATTACCTGAGGGATTCAAACTATTTATTAGCTTAAAGGGGTTGTATAATTTAATTAAATGGTCTTCAGAATAAAGGACAGTGAAAAAACAAGCAACATTGCAAATTAGATGTCCATTACGTCAAAGAGCTGTCTTGTTATCACACCGATACCGTTTATCTTCTGATTTCTGTTTACACTGATATCCAGTGCTGTTTGCGGTCCTCACTCCTGGCATTTCACTAGCTGAGACTCACCTTACATTCTGTTTCGGAGCCCCCGGTCTAAAGGCCCCCGTTGGCTGCGTACTTCATGGAGCTTGCATTCCTTCCTCACACTCACATCAAAGGACCGTGCAACATTTTCACTCTGCACAGCCAGAAGAAATCAGACGAGAATCAACATGCACGCAGCTTTTATAATCAGGAAACAGCGACAATTGTGTGTCGATCTCCCTGCCTCTCCCTCATAAGAGGGAGACTCTGTGCCGTTCCATCAGAAAGCTGGATTCAACTGTAACAAATCTCCAGACTGTGAGAGGCAGAAGCAGATCAGACAGCTCAGTCCCAGATTGAACATGCAGCCTGTGGTATGTATACACGCTCTACATAAAAAAGACTGATAGGGAGAACACACGTGACATGTGGATCTCAGAGACACAGGGGATCACGTGAGCCAGCATGAACCAGTGAAGGGAGATTTATGTCACCCCAGCTGGGAGGGGAAGAACACGCCCTCAGGCATTTCCTAGATTTGATAATCAGAGAGCAGTATGATCAGCCAAACTAAAGAAGCGATACATCCCCTTTAAGTTTCCTCCTAAAGGAGAGGGAACTTTATCTTTCACCATCCTTGCTCCACCTGGATGGGGAAGAGATACAAGACAGAGCCATTGGTGTGGACTTACTCAAGTCTCCTTCAAGGTGTGAGCCCTCAGGCGATTGTTTTTACTGACAAAAACCTGTGTTGCATAGCTAAAATTTTTATTTCAATGAGATATCAGAAATGTTTATTAACTGACCAAATGTCTGTGGTCAATCAGACTTGTGGTTTATAGAATGGGCTTATACATTAGATCACTGTCTATATTTTATATAAGATTTCCAGATAGATAGAACTGACGCATAAGATCTACTTAGGCGACTTATTAATCCATCTCTTGATAAAAAATATATCTTTTTTTGTATCCAATGTCTTTTATAACAAAACAATACAAGATGGCTCTATGTTGAGCAAACTTAGGTTTAACTAATGGTACCAAATTTAATTTCTTCCACAGTGTGAACATATGACATGGGAACATACCTATATTTAATCCACACCCGCCACAAAGCAAAAACAAATTTTAACAACTGCCGTATCTTGAGTGTAGGATACATTGGGAGAGAAGTGTTACTGAACACAGATACAGAGTAAATGTATGAATAGTGCCCTTAGGAGATGCTAAGGCTATGTTCACACGGCTTAAAATGGGACATAATTACGCGCGTGATTACGTCATTAAAAATACGTCCATTAAGTACGTTCGTAATGCTTCACTCCCGGAATTACGGACCCGAAAAAACGCTTCGGGATGTAATTATTGCACGCGTATTGCACGCTATTTACGTCCGTAATTCATGTCACGTATTTTTGCTAGGCAACCAATAAACACAGTAGTATTTTTCAAAGTGCGAACCATCAGCACCCATATTTTTCTTTAGAAGATATTAAGATATTGAAGATATTGAAGATCCTGCCAACTCCCGCTGTTCTGCTGTCTTCTCCAACAAGGGACTTCTGGTCCTGACACGCACACAGATCCTGCAACTCCCGCCTTTTGCTGTCAGTCTCACAAGGGGACTTCTGGTTCTCGCCGCACACCAGATCCTGGCCAACTCCGGCTGTCGCTACGTCTTCTCTTCTTTTCCCCTCCCCAAACCCAAAAAAACCATTTTAAAAACAAATATTCAATATACGTGATGAATTTTTATAACAATAAAATTGAATTAATTCTGAAAAAGTCTTTTGTTTAAATAACTAGCTTAGCAGTCTAAAAGACACAATTGCTAAAATTTGACTTGTGCTGTGTGCGATGTTCCCACGTGTAAAAAGACATCTTTGGTCCGTGAGAATATATGTTGTCAATGTTTATTCATATGGAAGTATGCATGTACATATTACTTTAACCATTAGCTTTTCACATGGACAAAGACGCCGTGGAAAACATACCCACAGACAACCAAGTTCGTGATTTGTGTGCAATGCAAATATTTAAAATATAATTTTTGCAATTACATCAACCTGAAAAAAACAGTAATCAATTTACAATTTAAAACATGCTGCAGTATGTTTGTTTATCTATTTTTTCTACATTTTTCAACCATATTGCAGTTACCAGCAGCATCAAGCAGATATATGCAAATTTAACTGCAGGTAATGCAATATATTTTGATGTAGGGTACTAAAATTACATTCTTTTTCACGTATAGAAAAAATAACATGCACATAAAAAAAAGTAGAGTCCAATATGCATGTTATTTACAAAAAAGTAATGACAATGCAAACAACAAGCATATGGCAGAAGCACAGTAACAAAAATGACTATCCACATTTCTAAAAAATCCTAAAGTAAATGACATGTCACTACTTAACATGCACATTACATACAGTTCATATTTAATTACATTAATTAAAAACATTTCTAACATTTTTATGTAATCACAGTAGAGACATGTCACTTACTAAATAATCAAAACATTTAGAAATCTGACTTCTACATACATGTCTACTACACATACAATTTCAGCTAAATTGCAAACATAGCTGCCTGCTAGCCCCCTCTCCCTCCTCCATAGCACAAAATCTCAACATGGTATAATTGAGTGGTGTTACTGTACACCCTGCATTATGCCATGTGACCATATCCACTGCATTAAACCTTACCTCCGATATGAGGGCACAACCCACATCTAGACAGCATGCGTTGTTTGTCGCATTCCCCGGGACATGCTGCTGGTCGATTCTCTGCCTGCTTGCCTCTATTGTTCAATGAACACTGAGCTAATTTCTGAATATTATCTGCAAATAGTCCCTCCCCAAAAAATTTTTAAAAGAATACAAAGGAAAAAAAACCCAGACATTCTTGGCTAAGACTGGTGAACTCTATTGGAGCCTGCTGAACTTATTTGGCAGCGTAATTACATCAGCAAATAACGACGTCACAAAAGTGATGGCACTGATTTTTCATGACGTAAATACCGTTCCCCATTATTTTCTATGGGGATATAAGGCAATAAATTACGTCTCAAATAAACGGCTCAATAATTGGACAGGGGACTTTGATTGTTGGTGATCGTAAATTACGCTGTGAAAACGCAGCGTAATTACACATATAATACGCCTCGTGTTAACAAGGAGACCTATTTTACATTGTCAATCAATTGAATATCCCCTGACCATATATTTTAGGCATTAAATTTGTGGACGTAATTTACGGACGTAATCATGCCGTAATTACTCCCATTTTAAAAAGGCCGTGTGAACATAGCCTATAGCGAGAACTGCTAGTTCAGCGGAACAGATTTCAAAGAGAAAGCACTAGTGATAGACCCTTAACTGAATGCTGGGTAGAACATATATACAGAGAGAATGGACTGTTTCCTTTCGGCCTATATCTCTCTCTGTTCTTACTCTTTTTTTTTTTTACGTGTGGTGGATACAGTTTACACCACATGCTGTATGGTGGAGTGGGCACCGGATGCTCTAGAACCCAACTCAAACAATCATTTAGACCAGATCGTTTCCACTTTGGGTAGGTCACTGTTCCTTTCTCTGGTCTGTTTTACCTTCACAGTATATACTCAACTTCACCCTCACCAATGACAACTTTTAACATCACACAAGCCACACAACATTACAAAGTATACAGAAAAGAGAATGGTCATTGCCAGTCTTGGCCCTGATTTCAGGAGCCTTTCCTCTACCAAGGCCTCATTCCTAGCACTTTTTACATTTACAATGTGCCTGAAGTAAAGTGTATTGCATAACACAGATCTGCCCTTAGTCATCACTCTTGGGATCTACAGCAATCTCACCCATCTACAATTTCCAGGCATTGCCCTCAAGGACCACTCTATCTGATCCGATTGATTTCCACTACCCCAGATCCTGGTCAGCCTTACAATCAAGAGTACCTTCAGTTTAATTCATTTAAGGACTGAGGTAATTAGTACATACTGCAGTGATTAGATCCCCAATGCAGCTACAAATTCCCTGGACTGGGATCTTCTACAGCCTCAAACATTAACTAGCTACAGACTTCGGTGGGTTTGAACACACAACACTCACACCGCTCCTACTGGCGTCCCACTGGGCTCATCATTTAATTTTCATAGCCCCAGCAGACTCTTCCATATTTAATCCTATGTTAGCTGACAATACGCTAAGTCAATATCACTTACAAGTCTACAAAGAACACTGCAAGCCATCCTTCCAAGCCCCAGGCTATCAAGCAGTCACCACTACCATCTCACAATGGACAAGCTGCCATGGCCTCTAGCCTACCAATGTCTCTCCAGATAGACAAGCCCACTCTGTCCTACATTTTACCAAAACATCATCAATGAACAAATCCAGGCCTAACATTTTCAAAGGGCAACTACAGGTTCTGCAGTCTTCCCCTAATACTTCTCTCTCTGGCGCCATAACCACCTCCACGTCTCCTGAATCTCAAGCAGGGGCGTACGTAGGGGTGCAGAGGTGCAAAACGCACCCCCCTGCAGCCTTAGGGGCCCCAAAAGCCCCTTCTGCTACAGTATTGTCCAAGGCAAAAATGGGGAAAATGAGGGGCCCCCTTTTTACTATTTTCCCTACCCCAAAGCTTCAAGTTACGCCCTATCTCAGGGTTTTTTGCATCGGCCACAAGCCAACACCCTTCATCACATTGGACCCCCATCAAAAAACACCCCTTTTTTTAGGAAGGCATGGCATTTCTGGTGAAATAAAAAGTGGCCTTCTATCTCACCACTAACCCAGTATACAAAGTGCCTAAATATTGTGGGACACAGCACACCACAGAACAATATTTAATTCACATTCCACCCTTATTTATCAATCAATGACATATCAAACACATTCTAGTCTGTCACTAACACGGTGGCCTCCTGTTCTTCAGTTGTCATCATTCTGAAACATCACTTTTTGTCTCCTCAAGTGCATCTCACAGAGCATGAGTTACATTGCAATCACTTGATCACCAAGTCTCTCTGCAACTGAACTGGATCCCTCATGACCCCGGTTCCCCTTTATTTCTATGTTTTTAAATTTAATTGATATAAATTTTGTAACATGGCATAAAAAGACCTAGGAACAGAGTTGTGGATGCAATGTGGTCCTATCTACCCCAAAAAAATCTGAAATCATGTCAAAGAGAAAAGCTTGGGGCCCGATAGAATTAATAAATGTTTGTTCCCCCCAAGGGTATGTTTTACACCGGGGGGGGGGTTTTGGGTCTGAAATTTTTGGGTCTGTTTTTAGAGTGTTTTTTGATCTAGGTTTCGGACCCTAAACAATCAAAATAGCCCCTAACAATGTGCAGTGTACTTACATTCTTTCAAAGTAAAACTGCATCGGGTTCAACAAAATTTTGATCGT